>CABFVZ010001732.1:149818-170230 GCA_902151445.1 Timema monikensis | reverse complement strand
TTGGTGGTCCCCCAGTGTACATAACTTCAATTTGGTGGTCCCCCAGTGCACATAAGTTCCATTTGGTGGTCCCCCAGTGTACATAACTACCATTTGATGGTCCCCCAGTGTACATAACTACCATTTGGTGGTCCCCCAGTGTACATAACTACCTTTTGATGGTCCTCCTCACCTAAACTTGCAATAATCTCGACTCTAGATGAAGGGCAGATATGGGTACGAGTCTCAGTCATGTTTTCAGTGGGTGGGTTTTCCTAAAAGTCTTTCCTTTCACTCCGCATGAAAAGGCAGGTACACTTATTTTTAATTCAATCTTCCTAATCTTAAATAAACGGCGTAATTAGTATATATCCGTGTAACCCAGAAGGTTGGTAAAATAAAATTCACATATGAAATTAATCCAGTGTTCACGCTAACAACAACTTGATCTAAGCTTTTGCAAAAATCTGATTTCAGTAAACTATCCTTCAAACATTTTCTCTCAAAATTTGTTGTTGTTAATAATCATTACTATTCACTAAACAAAATAAAATATATCCATGTGAATGCCCGTTATGTATTTCATAGATACTTCTAGGCCGGATATTTTGTGATAGTTTTAATAATTATTTCAATTGCATTCTACCTAATTAAGTATGTAAACATTCTCAGTGTGTATAGAGCATGACTCCAACAGCGTTGACTGGACACTAGGCTAGCTACGAGCATCTACTCGCTAGTTTTACACAGGTCTCTGCATATTCGGCCTTTACCTGGATACTTTGACTTTCTTCGTATTCAGATCACTCTCACCTTCAGGTGAAATATTCCTTTCCAAGAATGTTGGGCTGACCTGACGTGGACCTGAGATGGAAGAATCCAACCTGAATATTCCTCCCCGATAATGTTGGGCTGACCTGACCTAGACCTGAGATGGAAGAATCTGACCTGAATATTCCTTTCCAAGAATGTTGGGCTGACCTGACGTGGACCTGAGATGGACAAAATGACCTAACATCATTTCCATATCCGATCAAACGAGCACAGCTCAACGACTGCAAAACATGGGAACTTCCTGCTCTAGTGTTCTTTGTTTGTATTATCTTGGTCTTGCACGCTAACACTGGCAATAGCTGGCAGATAATTACAATTTATTCTACCCACATCGGTGGCAGTGCAGACCAATGTGTCGACATATTCTGGTCTGGTTTGTTGATGATGGGAAGGTCAAGATTATAATCCTAACTGAGAGTGCTGAGTTTGTTCTAATTGTTTTCGTCTCTCCCTCACCGATAACGTGTCTACATTAATTCTAAATTTTACCTATCTCCTCGTTGCCCTATAAGAGTCAGGGAGACGTGGGTGCCCTAATAACTATATAATGATGGAATTATGGTTGAACAAGGTTAAGACACGCTGCAGTGGGTATGTTGACAAAGGTGTATGTATCGTTTTATTAAGTTGGCTAGTTACAAGAAGGTTAGGGTTGGAAACCTGACCAGATGTATTGACGCGAATAATTTCTTCACTCTCCTATCACCCAAATGTGAGACACTTCCTCTAGATTTTACCTCACTCATCTCTACAACAATCGTGTAAATATGTAGATAGAACGGATGGGTAGTAATAAGTAGTGCAAAAATAAAAGGTTTGGTTACGTCAGGTTAATATATTTAGTTTAGAATAATTAAGTTTTTACTATAATAAGATATATTAATATAAATTAGTTGAAAATTGACCACTGCACTTGAGAAAAAGCCGGGACTCGTATCCAGGTGTCATTTATCATTTGATTTAAATTAATTGAGTTGTGGTTTACTCCACATGGACGTTTTCGTAATTACAATGTTTGCAACTTGTGTCCTGATATTCACTAAGATAAAGTATACATGGTAAAGATAGTATGGTAGGTTAACACCAGTTATTCTTGGTTTAACTATAACGATATTTATGTTGACTATCGTTAAAAAATAAGCTGAGCTATTTAAGGTTAAGCTAGGTTGATCCCTATTGTATATAGTTCATTCATATTTGGTTGCTGAAAATTAATTCCATTATGTACAGCTCTTACTGGATATTTCATAAATTTTATAGCTATTCCTTTTAATTTCTGACAAAAATGTCTACATGAGGAGACATAAACTTACCTATTTTAAGATAAAACCAACTTTGAGGTGGTTCATTTGTACATAAAATCGTAGTATATTTAAGATTGACTGTACAACATCTATTAATGTTCTATCATTTTTACTATTTTATAGTAATTATATCATTAACTTGTTCATAGTTAATTATATATGTCATTATAGATTCGTCCACAGGGATGAATAGCAATATTAAAAGTAATAATATAAAATAACTTAGCAAGCTAGTTGAAGTTCTTTCTCTTTAATATATATGCTGCTTAAGATAACTTTTATTTGTTGACTTCCCATCAGTGGTACCAAGATGATTGTTGGTCAAATTACTAATTGTTGCCACTGTATAATTGCCGCTACAATAGATGTGTTTGTTTCACCTTGGTCACTCCAAGGTATCTGTTAGCCAGGTCCTGCCCATGTTGCAGACTAGTGTGTGACTGCGCACGCGTGAGACAGGCACCAGGGACTACAGAGTTGATCAGGGCACACAGAAGAGCACCGTCACGCCACACCTCGGTGAGTTCCTCAACTGCTGGCCTCTGAGGGATAGTGTCTTTGATCCAAGCCAAAAGATGGTGCCGTTTCCGAGACCTGGACGACACCGCTGAAACACACAATTTCATTGGATTAATTTACAACCGACTAAAATGAGCGTTCTTACAAAACTAGTCCAATGATTTAGGGAAAACTAGGTCTGAGGGATGAAAATATTGAATTCGGAGAAAGCAGTGGGTTTGAGAGAAGGGAAATTAGGGGGCTTAGAGAACGAGAAGAGTAAGTAGGAAGGACAAATGAAAGATGACTAAACAATATAAATAAACTAAGCTGATGGAGCTGAATTTGTGGGAAATATGGATTGAAGACAAAGTAAAATTACAAGTAGTTTATTATTGGTAAACCAAGTTTAAATGAAAATAAATTATAATATTGAGAAAATAAAATGAAGTGGTTGGGAATAAAGAGCTCTCTATAATCTTTTAGAGCAACGATTAAAAGAATATTCATGCCTTTTAAATGACTTAGTCTAAGGATATTTAAATATCTAAAGATAATCTAAATATATTATGATGGATTAACAATATTATAGCCACGTTACCGTGTAGAGAGGATTGAAAAACTACCCCTAATCACCTAGTTTATATAAAACACACATTTACCCCCCTCACTCCACGTATCACCGCTCACCCGAGCTATTCGAATTATTATTAGCAGGTTAGGAAAGAGGAAGGTACAATTTTAAATAGAGTGTGACCACACTTGCGTGAAGATAAATTAGGAAACCATTTAGGAAAAACAGCCTCTGTACACTAGGCTGAAATTCAAACCCCGACCTTTCTATCCTCGGAAAATTAGTGAAGACGAGACGTGCCAAATTGTTAATGTGTCCCCCTGCGTGGGTCGATCTCTCATCTTTCTATCAACGGGTGACATTTTAATTGCGAATCTAATGTCTTGGACTGAGTGGTCATCGATGTCGGCCCTTGTAGCATATTGCCCTGGCAGTAATATGAGCGTAGCTTACATGTGACTAGCTATTCAATAAATAATACTCCCTCGAATAGCATCCTAATGGACTAAACGATGAATTAGTGATACACAGTAATTGTCTGTGTGTAGTCCAAACGGGTAGTGAGACGCGGTGCGAATCAACAACATAGCTGTCAAGCGACTAGCAAACCTATCCACAAACAAATGGTCGAAAGTGTGTTTTAGATAAGGGTAAAGTTAGGTTTTATCAGAAGAGAATTGAACCGTTTCATGTGAAGGTGAAAACTAGGTTTAGATGATTAAAATCATGTATTTGGGGGAAGGTAACATTTGGTTAAACGATAAGGAGAGAAAATATTTACGGAAACTAAATAGTGGGTTTGGTATTAGAAGATAGAAAGAGGTAATAGTTTTGAAATTAAGAAAGATTTTGAATTGGGGAACGTCAGCTTGGTGGGGTAGTGAGGGTGAAACGTGAAATTAATTTTCAGAGAATAGAAATACATATTTGAAAATTGAGACGCATTGGTTTATGTCGAGGGTAAATTGTATGCTTGAGGTACTTGTTAAAATTAGGTTTGAGAGATGAAATTATTGTATTAGGAAAGGTGAAAAATGAGTTCATGCAAAGATAACTTTAGGTTTAGAGCAACAGAAGAGTGAGTTTGAAGGGAAAATGAAAGATGGTTATTCTATAAGAAGAAACCAAGTTTTGAAAGGAAATTAGAATTGTTCGGGAAATATGGATTTAAGAGAAGGGAAGATTAAGTAGCATGCATATTGAAAGCAAGGTTTAAATGAAAATAGACTAAAAAGTTTGAGATAAATACATTGAAGAGCTAAAGGGGGGGAAACAGAGGATTGAGATGAAGAAAATAATAGATTTACAAGAAAGGGAAAGTTAGGTTTGGATCTAAAAAAGACTACGGTAGTATTTTTATAAATTGTACACTATTTATAAATAGAGGCACATTTTTGGGGGGTAGAGGGGTAGATGGAGAGAGTGGTTTGATGGTAGAAGAAGAGTGAACTAATGGGAAGAGCGACATTGTCTTTACAAAGATAAAATGGGAAGCTTGAGGTGCGTAGAGTAATGTTTTTAAAGATAAGAAGAATATATTAATTACTAGAAGAATATTGGATTTGGAGAAAATGAGAGTCTGCTAGTAGGGAGAAACAAATTTTTATTTAAGTGAGGAGAAAAATGATTTTGAAGAGTATAGCTATAAATTTGAGACAGGAAATAAATGGTTTTAAGGAGAAGCAAATTGTCTATGAGACGAGAGATATTATTTTATGAAATAAAGGTAAGTGCCCGGCTATAGCTGTAATGAACAAATATAATAGCCTGGCTATTTAATAGATCAAGAATATGTTGCCGATGAAAGAGAGATTGGAGTTCGAATCCTGGCCGGGTATACTGAGAGTGGGGTTTCCTGAATAGTTTTCCACTCACCCCCATGCAACTATTCAACCTTTCTCATCCCTGATTCACTATCGTAATGAGTACGTATGCGCATAGTTTGAATACATAGCAGTAAGACGTGGTGCTAAAAAAATAAAGAATATATTTTTTATTTTAAATTAAAATTAATTTGAGAGTAGCTTACAATTAGTCTAATTGATTTTTGAACATTTTTAAAAGTCTTTGAACAAATTTACAGCACATATATATGAATAGAATGAAGAGTGTTTATTGTGATTAACAGGATGATATCTTTTTTTTCTGAGTAATACTTAGACCCAGGGTAAATTACTGAAATCCAGTTTTTGAACTTTTTTTTCCAATCTTATAATACACATCCATATGAGAAAGTTTGTGTGATTGTGTAGTACCATTTATGTTGTGATCGATTGGTGGCACTTGGAATTAATGAATAAGGAGATTATGTTGACATGGGAGAGAGTGAGATGGAAAGGGGTAAATATGACCCTGGGGAACAATGCAGATAGCTTTATAAGTACGAGAAATGTCCATGTGAGCTGGTAATCATAAATTCTCTGTTTTATTTCTTATCCTTTCCTTGAAAAAAATGTAATACAAAGAAGTAACTTAGATTAAATTGGTAGAGAAAACAATATTAAATTGTTTTAAACCTCATTCATCGAAAAAGGTAAACTCTTGGTTCTATATCTTATCCAAACCTTGAAGAAAATTTAATATTAAATAAACAATTATTGTATATTAGTATATATATAAATTTACATGATCTGTCAAAACTCAAAAGTAAGAGCTAATGAACATATCTAACGCTATATACATACTAAAGAGTACATTTAATAACATTTTTAAACTCCAGAAAGTTTTGGTAAGAGTTATTTAAGTAGAGCAAGGCTCTCTTAATCTTAAACGATTTAAAAATAAAGTATCTCTAGTTAAAGCTCACTCCAACTTTTCATTAAGCTCTTCTTTCCAAGCTAAAAGCTTTTTAATTACTTCAAGGGGGCAGGTATTTGGAAGGTAGAATATTCTCTTGAGGGAGAATGAGAGACAGTTAAGGAAAAACTACCCGGGTGGAATTCAAGATCAGATTTCCTCGTCACCAGTGAACCAGGCTATACGAGCCTGCCATTTAGTCCGCAGGTTCACTGATACATGTGTCTACATTTGAAGTCATCTCATTCAATAGATATACTGTAGATATATGATATAGGTCTAAATAATAATGTTACAGTGTTACAAAGGTAGAACTCGACATCAAACGTTGTTGGAAGATGCAAGTAACAGAATGTTGTGAGTTAGATAGGTTTACCTCTGTAGCATGCAATCTGCGACACTGCCGGCAACATTATCCGCGGCCCTAGTCTCGTTGGTTCTGTCCTAAGCCCTCTTACAATCAGTTTTTCTCGACCCTATTTAACGGAGCACCAGACCATACCAACAGCTGCTGCCTACTGTTTGGTCCATTCTGGTGAGATCCTTGTTCACACTTTGATTCTAATTGAGAGGAGATAAAAACACTAGGGAGGAAGGAAATACAATACATTCTTTGCACCACACGTGAACTTTCAAAATGCCTATCAACATTTTTACTTTCTCGCTATCTTACAGGTAGAGAAAGTATTGTGATCGTTGAAAACATCGAATTCAATATTTTGATGACTCTTGACGTTTCATGACCCCCCGAATCCAAACGTGGTGTTTATCTTTCCGTCTGTCTGTCTGTACCTCCAACTAGAGCCTAAACTATTTTACCGATTGGGCTAAAACTTGGTATCTAGGGTTTTCATAGGGTTTCCCCGAGGGATTTAAGGGAATTGGATATCTAACCCTAAAATTAAGGGTAATTTACTGAAGGGTAAAAAGAGAAAAAGTCGATTTTCTCAAAATCGGCTTTAACGATTTTGATTATATTTCATTTCTAAACATTTATAAATATTCCAAACAAAATGGATTCTCTCAATATTTAGGCAAAATGACTTTAAGGGGTCCAGTCTGATGAGTAAATTATCTTTTTTTATCTCATAAACTATTTGAGATATGAAATTACTTATCGTTACAAATATGTAGGTCTCTTTATAATACAAATATTTTATAAGAAGTATATTTTTATAAAACCAATAACTTTCAAGCTATACGTAAATATATATATTTTAACTTTTTGAACAATAAAGGTTAAGGTATTGCAACAGCAAAGAAAATATAACTTGAAATGTGGATGGATGTCGACGTCTCAAGACCCACCAATCCCTAAAAAGTGGTGTTTGCCATGACGTCTGTCTGTGTGTCCGTTTAAACTTAAAATTAAGAGTAGTTTAGGAAAGGGCGAAAAGAGAAAAAAAATCGATTTTCTCAAAATCGACTCTAACGAATTTGATTAAAATTCGTTTCTAGGTGTTGATTTAGATTATAAATAAGCTGGCTATTTTAATTTTACCATGAAAATGAATTTTAGGGCACTTTACAGAAGCAGAAACTTCCGTATCTCCGCAACTATTTGAGGTAATAAATAACTTATCATTGAAAAATTGTAGTACTATTAAAAATAAATAACTTTTATATGGAATATATTTTATAAAACCAACAGTTTCTTAGATATGGGCAAATATATTAATACAATTTTTGTGAGCTTTAGTTGTAAAGAGATACTACTTAAGTTTTAACGCAATATTTCTCCAATGCTATAGAGTAATTAAATATAAGTAAGTCTCTAAAAGTTTATGTTATTTTTCCTTAAACCTCTTAGTAGAAATGTTTATAAAACTATAATCTATATCATTTTTAGACTCAATAGTAAATATTTACACTTTTTATTGGTCAAAATTTATAAATGAGGAATTTAATAGCAATGCGATGACATGAAGATTTGCAACACCTAATAAAATGTCGAGAATTTTAACCGGAAGTTGAAATTTTAATACGAAGTGTTGACCCTTGTGAACCCAACATTTATCCTTTTTTTATCAGTCAAAACATACAAATAAGGACATTAATTCTATAAAAACAAAATTATAATATTTAAAACCGCGACCAAATAATGTTTTACATAAGTATAGTGCAATTTATGCTTGGGTTTGCAAGTGTATATTCTTTCATTTTACATATATTACGAGTTTTGAGTAAATATCTCCATCCTCAACTCGTGGGTCATTTCTGCCCGTCTGGCACGGCTCACATTTCTCTCGCTAGGATGTATTTCTTCCTTGTGGGGGCCGGGTGTCTCCCTCCTTGTTGTTTACTCCTCAGGTCATGCATTTAACTGTTCTGGCATAGACCAATTGATCGTGCGCCAGCTCATGACAAAGTAAGGCCGAGAACACTGATGAATTAGAACTTATCCTGTACTATTAATTGATGAATATTTTCGGCCGATCCATATATGTCTGGAGCCGACAGCCAACAGATTGGAGCTTGCATAACATAACTTGTCTGTATAATTAGTGGGCGCTTCACGCCATACTCAAGCTTAGAGAGTATCTGTCATTTAACAATCTGTACGGCTAATTAACATGGACATGTCTAAGGACTGTATATATTGGTTTGTGCTCTGAAGATGCTCTATGTACCTGTCTCTGCCTTTTGTTACATTAATCTAATTTGTTAAAATGCACTCATATCTTTTCCTTTCAAGTGTTTCCTATCATGTTTATTTACCTTGTTAGCAATCGCTGTCTCTGGTGTTAACTATAGCAACGGTTCAACTGAATCCATATCCATAACGCCAAGCCTCGTAGCCAGTTGCACTGACCGTTATACCATGGAGCTGATTTATTTCAAAGGTAAAGGCTATGCAGCTAGTTTAGTTAGAAAATATTAAAATATACTGACTTTTTAAAGAAGTTATTGAATACATTTGTCGAACATTTTATGGTAAGTTATTGTATTGTTTCAAATTGAAAACGATGTAATTTTCAAAAATTGTGTTTGTGTATATATAATGAACCAATGTACATTTTGTGTGAAACTTTATTTGTTTCACCAGTCATTTTTCCCTGTAATCTGCTTGTGTTCGCAGCCATAGTGTAATATTAGAAAAGTTATCTATTGGATAGTCACTATTTAAGAATATAATTGTTTTATCGGCTTTAGCGCGGTTATCTTGTAGCGCGGGTTGGATCTATACTCCGCAAAGCCTTGTTATAATCGGGGAGCGGTGTACTCGATTTAGCGAGTAGTTACACTTGACGCTACTAGAGTGCAGTGCTCCAAGAGAAGGGCTTCTCTCACCTCAGGGAAGCAGTAAACACACGTGATAGTGATGGACACTGTGTGCGACAGTCCCCATGTGTGTAGCTTCATGCGTCTGCTCGTCAGCCATGCGTGGTGGACCTGGATAATCTACTCAGCACCCCAGGCGGCGTAGGAGGACGGAAGTGCCGAGAAAAGGGGCATAGAGAGCCGTGTTCCGTCACATGGAAGCTGTTACGCGCTTGGCTCGGTTCTGGGCGATAATGGCGCCCAACTACCGCTCTGATTGGACTAAGATTGCCGTGAGCAATCATGGATACGAGTGTTACAAGTTGGGAATATACGTAACTTGATTTGCTTACTAATTGACATTTGAAACACTTTTTATATAATAATATAAACACACATTTTGATGCCAACATTGATAATATTTTATTTTATTATTTTAGTTATTTCATAGTTGATGGATACAGCTCACATGACTTGACGTATGAATAGTTTTTTATAGCAGTTTGAAGTACATTCATAAGAAGATAGTTTGGGCACTATTCAGTAGCATAATTACGGTGTGAACTGTGTATAGCGCGGACTTACCTCCAAAAAGGTTGAAGGCCGTATATATTGTTTTGTGGAGTGGATTAGGCTAAGGAGTAAGGAGTAAACATTTCATTCATACAGAATATTATTCGTTTATATCAAACCAATCTTAACCAAACAGAAATGATTCTTTGATTAACTAATTCATTTTACTAAAGAAAATATACAAACATAAAAAGAGACATTATTAGCTAACCGAGTTTGATCAGAACAAACAAAGTTTTTTTCATCTTTTTGTCATAAGGAATGAGACGACGCTCTCTTGCAGGTGTTTTGACTTCAGTCCGTCAATCACATCATCGTAAGTAATTGACGAAGCCAACTTTAGTTTAGATCACAACCAGTTAAGCTTGCCGTAATCATAATCAGATCGAAACGGGACGATCGGAATGGAACGAATCGGTTTGCCACGGAGGGAATATTTTGGCGTATTCCGAAGTTGTTCCGAATCTCTGCGCATGCCCATCCTCAGGTCTTGCACAATTCTCTACTCTCACTTATGCTCTCACTCATTAATACAACTATTGGTTCTCGCTTCCCCCTGGGCCTGGATTCACTAACGGGAGCAAATAGTTGCGCCAGCGCAAGTTTGAAATATGTTACAAATCCCTATTCACTAAAAGGAGCAGGCGCAATTTGAGAGCAAAGTAGCGCCTTTTATTTGCCACCACTCAAGAGTAGGCGCAACTATTAAATCATGACTGTCACTTCAATAAATTTAAATGGTGGCATATTATTGTATTGGCTTAAAATACAATTAGTTACATAACTGTACTCCAATTAATAATGAATTAATTAAAATAACAAAACGTATGTCAAGCACAAAATTTGTTTCAATTTAGACAGTGGTAACAAAACAATTACGTACCTTTTATTGTTGGATTTTTACATTCAAACAACGCAATGGCATTTCTTGCAGTATTACAAAACAAAACTACGAACTGTGTAATCTTCGTCTAGATCCAAAGAGGTTTGTATTCCTCCAAGTCCAAAGACATCTCGTCACTAAATATGGCAGTTAGTATAACTTTAAAATAAGTTTTAAAGTTTCTATAAACATTAATGTTTTATTAATGGAACTTAAACTTTAAACTAATAATATAAATAAATACAAAATAATGTACTAATATTGTGTTTCTAAAACATCCAGAAAGAGGCCGCTTCTAATTTTATAGCTAGTTTATGAGAAAAATGTTTAAAAATCTTTGTATATGCTGTCGTTTTAATTACAGATTTAAAATAAAGTAGCCTTGACTTTGGAAGTAAATTCTTTACAAGGATTGGTCGAAAAGAGAGCAATTGATGACGTTTATGATGACGTCACCCTATTCCTGCCACCAGTTTGCGCCTTGTTTAGTGAATACGGAAATGGCGCAAATAAATAAGGCGCATCTTGGGGAGCATCTTGGGCGCAAAGTTGCGCCATTTCTAGACTTGCGCCGGAGCAGATTTGCTCCTGTTAGTGAATTCAGGCCCAGGGCCGGCAATTTTATTTAGCTAAACATGTCTTTGGATAAAAAATGAATCAATTTGGTTCAACTACACCCTGTTATTTATGACAGTGGTAACAGCCATTATTGTGACAGTGCTATGAAGGAAAATGCGTGGGGGGAAATCGCGACAATTTTAAAGGAAACTTGTGAGTAATTGAAAATTAAAAATAGTGAGGAGGCCGCTGTAATTTAAAGAAATAAATACTAGTCCTACAGTGTTTAACAAAAACTGTAAACCTTTTGATTAAAACCATAGTGTTAATGTTGGTCTTGAAATATTATGCCAACTTTTTTTTAATAAATATTGACAAATGAGAGTCATATAAATGAGATCTCTTATGTGCATGGTTCCAATTCACGTGAGAAAACTACTGTTAATACTTTTGTGTGCTGACAAACACTTAACATAATGTTTGCTCTGGAATTACAACAAATTTTGAGAGTCTATCCATGTCGAAGAAAGAGTAGAGATTTTGTACATCAATCTCATCTGCCAGAATTTTCCAAATTATGTCAAATTCCCAAATATTGCATTACAAAACATATTATGTTAGCCACCTTTGTTTTAAATGGTGCTCTAAATGTCAATCCTCAAGAAAATCCATTTATGATTAATGTGCTAGACATTTGGGTCGTCAGGCCAGTAGAATTATATGTCTAGGGGAACATTATTATATCGACTATTTGAGAGAGACGATCAGTGACTGGTATATTTTCTTACAAGGTTTGAATACAAACAAGCCTCTATTGAACACTGAACAACTTATTGTAGACAATAGAGGGTTCAGTATCCTGTAAGAAAATGGTTATTTTAAGATGTGCCCGGAGGTAGAAGAAGTTTATAACTAACTAATTCTTGGCTAAGCTCAGGTTTGAGGTGTGTGTTGACTTTGCAATGGCTTAATCGGTTATATCCGTTACTTTGTTAAAAGTTAACAGTGCTTACTAAATTCGGGTATAGCTGCTAATATGTTCAAAGAGGGCAGAACATCGTATGGGTATTTAAAAAAATTAACTTTGCATTTTCCTAGTGACCAAATTGGCCTGTTCAACATATTGAAGAAAGCTTCACAAGAAAATTACTGACAAAATATTTTATGGAATTAAAGTAAATGTCGCATAACATATCAATTGATGGTCTAGATAGAACTTCGAAATATCTCAGAAGCAATAATGTTCTCATAGGCGGCGACATCGTATTGCTCTCAAAAGACTTCCAACAAACCCTACAGGTCATTATAATTCACTAGAGATTACTAGGTCATCGCCTTCCTAAAATGATCCTACAAATGCCCAAACGTTAGAAAACTTTCCCTGTTTATCATACGCATCCGCCCATGAAAAAAAAATAAAAAAAATTAGACTTATTTGTCGAAATACTGCTGAAACTTGACAAAGGAGTCTTCACACATCGCAGATCACCAAGGCAAGCTGTCCTCCTAAATTCTTACCTTCTTCTGAGCTTCATTAAGTAGTTGTCAGGACTTTACAGGAAGAAACGCGTATCATAAGTTAAAAATTATTTCAAACTTCATTCAAAATAAAGGAACAAATCTAGCCAATCAGAAATGCCGGTGTCAATGTTCCCTAGCGGATAATAATTCAACTATTAAGTGGGCAAAGTAATTTTATGTAGAATATTGTGTGTGTCTGTGTTAATCGTGTTCTATGGCCTGCACAGTAGTTGACACCAATGGGGTAGGGTTGAAGAAGATGGATTATAGAGGAAATGTACTCGCATTTGAGCGTGGAAAAATAATCCATAACTATTTAGGAAATATCATTTTCAGTATACCCGACCGGTATTCGAAACCTGATATCCCCATCACCGGTGATGCAGTTTAATGTGAGACTGACGCGATAGACCATGCGCACACCGATGTGGTTAGTGGGAGCAAGGCCATAGTCGGGGGTATTGGGGATTCAACCCCGGGGTGTTAGGGATTCAACCCCGCTCCCCGAAATCTTATGAACAAAATATGTATGGCTTTATTTATTGTTCAATTACTATCAAAATTATGGTACAAATACAAATTACGGGGTTGTATTAAGCACTTCAGATATCTTCTAGAACGTTTTATAACTTAGAATTTTTCTAGCCTCCGGCATTTAGGGAATGGGTCCACCAACCCCCCCCCACCCCCCCGATATTATTGGATGGCCACGGCCTTGAGTGGGAGTATCAAAGCTAAGTAATTTAATTAATTTAAATTATCTGATAAATGACACCTGGATTCAGGAATCAAACCCAGTACCTTTGGCTTAGCACGGAAATGTTCTACCCCTGAGACATCAAGGATTCATCCCGTGTTCAAGGTAATTATTCACTCATATTTTAAGGCTGAGTCTGTAATGGATGATGTCTCAGTGGTAGAACATTGCCGTGCTAAGTCAAAGGTACCGGGTTTGATTCCTGAATCCAGATGTCCCCCCCACACGGACCATGCTGAACACTCACATTCAAAGTCATAGATTATTTAAATGTTTTCTGAATTTTATATTTATTATATAGTGAAATTATTCTTATAGGAATACATTTTTATTTAGATATATTGATGAATCTTTATGTTTTATGTGACCCAGAACAATAAAAAGTGTATTTTAGAATTCTGTGTGTCCCCATGTATGTCTGTCTGTCTGTCTGGCTACAGCTGAAACTTTTTAATACATTCTATTCAAATTCGATGTTTAGAGGTAATGTTTCATAAAGCTTTTTATTTAAATTTTAATTCTAATGCTAAAAATAAATGTGGCACTGTTTTAGAAAATGGCTTTGACCATTGGACTAAAAATTGAAATCTGGCCCCTGATGAACGAAATGTATTTTCGTTTAAAAAATAATGGACAATATAATAACTTATGTGCGATATTATGCTAGCCAAATATGTCTACTTAGTTAAAAGCGTTACGTTTTTAATTCACAAAACCTTACGTTTTAGTTACTATTTTATAGGTTTTTGTGTGGAAAGATGTAGTTATCTCATTTTATAGTGTTTTTTTTTTACGTGTGGCATTACTGATCAGGAGAGACATGACACCCATTTCTGTCGCCTGTATGTAGACTATTTGTCAATATGGTAGCACAGAACGTTGACCAGGGAGGTTGTCTACACGTATTCACAATGAGATGATGTGATGATGGTGAATAAAAAAGGTTGTGAAGAATAATCTAACAGTCACTGGTGACCGTAGAGACAACTCCCCTTCAAAGAAAAATACCCAAGTTACCAGCCGGAAAACAAACCCGGGACCTCTAACTTTGTAGCCGGGTGTACTGATCACTACACCAAGGGGCCGGATACAGTAGCTGGTTAGAAACCAATCTCCAGACTTTCTAACACAAAGTAATGGTCGAGTGTTACAAAATACATATTTACAATATTTGAATATAATTTATTTATTATTTATTTAGCACCGCGTCTTACTACCCGTTCGGGTTATACGCTTAAGTACTAATTACGCTAATGGATTAGGAATTGGGAAGGTCCATTTAGGAAAAACCACCCCCAGTTCACCCGACCGAGACTCGAACCTCGATCTCCCCGTCCTCAGCAGTCGAGCTCAACACGACAAGTGCATTAGCCAACTACGCCACCGAGGTGGGTTACAATACTTGAAGATTATTTTAATACTATTAACGCTTCGTTAACAGAAATTTGAGATATATTTTCCAGTAGTAGGTGGCGCCATTAATTGATACGTTATCTCTTAGTTTTTTTGAGCATGAACCCAACTTTCTCGGACCAGTTCAGGATAACACGAGGGACCCCATTTCTTCTTTGTGTGTTTCTTGTACCGTGGTAAGGCCCTCGGGGCGTGTTGACTCATTGAGCCCCATCTAACCCAACTAGGTGGGAATCTTCGGACCTAAATCTATCCGCTGATGCTGGGATGGGGGAGGGGGGGAAAAGCAATACACGTGAGACCGAAATAAAATTTAGGAGGAAGCGCAGAGAGTGGGTAAAAGACTTCCCAAAGGGGACGTAGGAGAGGACGAAATAACTGTTATTTTCTCCACTTCATTAACGTTCGTTGCCTTGATGGTTCTTTTCCCACGAGTTTACTTGAAACATTTTCATTCCGTTCGTTCTTTTTAAAGCACGTACTTAGGACCATAACTATCTCAGGTACTTAATCGCCCCGATGTAGGAGGTTAAAAAATTATGTGAGTTGGAAAGAAAGACTATAAGGGTAGTTGGTTCCCGACGAATAGAACAACAAAGAAGAATATCTGATTAGGTTGGCTAAAAGCGGCTACGAAAGAGCCATTGTCTTGTTTGCTGCTATTTACGTTCAAGAGCGAAACCGTCTTTATCGTCTAACTTAGTAAACAGTATTTGAATAATTGGTTCATTTAAAATTCTAGAAAATGCCATTCACGTTAATTGTCTATCTGACAATACTAAATTCTACACGAAGTAGCATTTAATGTCCACGAGTATCAGGTATCTTTAGAGATAGTTGAAAACATTTCATGTTTTGGCAAAATTTTCAATTATTTTTAAAATATTTAAATATGTTCTCATATTTGAGCTTTTAATCCTTGTTTCAACTATCTATCTATTTAATACGTAAAACGATTTCTTTCCACATTGAGTCACAAGATTATACCAATTTTTTTTAGTAATTACAAATAATGAAAGCACTGAGAATGTGCACCACCATCTCAATCTTTAAAAATATTCAAAGAGAAAACTGCAATTTTAGAACAGGACCAATTAGTTCTATGGCAATATCTCGAGTCCTAATAAACCCATACTTATACTTTTTTCAGTGAACTAATCTATTTCAAGGATCTTCATATTAATGTATACAACTAATAATTAGTAAATAAGTTACGTTAGTAAACTAATAAACCAGTTACGTTAGTTGGTGAATGTATGGACGCTACTAGGACAAAGCTCCCGATATCACAAACATAATGTAGTAGTCTCTGAATAGCCTGTGACGTGGACTAGCAAGAAAGTTGACTTAAAGTAAATTTGACAGAGTTTTTTCGTTTGTTAAAAAATACATGGGAACTCAGAAATAATTATCTACGAGCACAAGTTGAGTGGTGAGATTTACTCAAAGACATAGGGTTCGACTCAACAGTCCACGTGTGCCCCTTTAAAAAATCAATCTTAATTCTATTTTTCAGCAGCAGTTTGGATCTAATTTTAAATAAAAAGTATTTAGTTTTATATTTGAGTATACAAAATGATTAAGGTAGCCATAGACAATGCTACCATTAGTAACCATATTTTAATTCATATTTATTTATTTTATAGTCATACAGGTAAGAAATATATAATAATAGTAATAATAATAAACCAATTACAATATAGATTAATTTTTTTTTACTAAATAATAATAATAGCATTCCTCCAGATTATTTGTATTTTGTATAAATACATACCAAACAAACACACCCCTTTTCCACAGCTTTGACTGAATCACAATTAAAGACCCTAACTAAGGATATATTTGGCAACCTTGGACCAAAAACTCAGCTGACGGAAGCATGCGTTCATTTCACAAAACAATCATGAATGTTAATTTGAGATAGGAGCATATAAATAATATTTTTCCTTCTCAGAGTCTTACTCTTATTCAGGGATATACGTATTTAACTACACTAATGGTATACGAATACAGATTAAATGATTTAAAGGAAATGTACCAAAATTTGCTTAGAAGAAGTGTGGGGAACCATTTAATTATAATAACCTTCATTGTATTTTGCTGAGATTCGAACTTCAACCTTCCTAGCTATAGAAAAACATACTAAGCTATCATAAAATTTGGGCCACGTGCAGGTTGGGTATCAATCTTTAAAGATGTATGTAGAGATGATAGTCGTATATTTCTTTCAAAGGTTTCCGGGGAAGTAGAGTAAGTTCGATTAATCTGAACTTCATGCCCTCGTTGAAAGCCTGAGTGCTTGACCTAATTTCTTCTGGGACAGAACAACTTAGTGGCTTATGTCACGAAGGTAGGGGGGAGCGGTAGATTAAACTTAAGACAATTTATAAGACTATCACTCCACCAAGGAAACTTTGATATAAAAGAACAAATACTGGAGAAACGTTTGCCATCCATCCTTTGTGTGCTTTGGCACTTTTAATTTGTTCGAAGAGTGAGGTTCATGGTTCTTTAATGAGGTGAGTGCTGGTGAGAATAGCTGCTTTGATCCATGGGGGAATAAACATCTCAACGAACTAGATAATTGAAGCTTTAGTAGGAGATGGTGGCAATATAAAAACATCCAGATTTATCTTTCAAATAAATGCACTATACTTTTATTATTAGGTGTTCTGTCTATGATAGGTCCATTTCTTTTTTCAGTGAACTCAGCCTCCTCTTTGAGCTACCAGCATTTTCTTCTTTCCTTCAAGTTATCTAATATTTGTAAACTCCTTCTTGCTGAGCTCATCTTTCCCTCAGTCTTTCCTTCTATGACGTCATGCAGAAGACAGTTCCTCCTGAGGATGTGTCCAATCCAGTTTGCTTTGCACCTAAGAATCACATTCAAAATGGTTCTCTCCTCACCAACTATTCTTAGGAATATTCATTCATAACCCTGTATTCCCACCTTATATTATCAAATCTTCTCTATCACAACATTTCAAATTGCTCCAAGTATTTCTATTCCATTTTCTAAGAGTACAAGTTTCTATTCAATACATGTTCCAAATTTAGCATTTCATCAGTTTCTTCCTCAGGTACAAACTAAACTAGCTGATCAGCAGTAACAGCTTGTTGAAAGCTTCCTTGGATATAGCGATCATTGAGCTACTTTCCTTGGTGCAGTGGGCATCCTTTGTCAGCAGACTATACCCTACTATTGCAATAATACAATTCCCTTCTATGTTGTATGTATATTTTGTAAATTAGCTGACTTTGTTATTTAATTACTACCAGTTTGGGTTACCTACACATGGATCGACACCTTAGCTCAGTCAGTAACGTGTCCAGGTTCGTGTAGTAGTTTTAAGGAGGGATTTAAATAAGAAAAAAGGGAAAGCTGGGAGAGATACGGAAAGGAGGAGCTCCAGCAAGGACCTTGAGGAATCCCATTCAAGATGGTGGCTGGGAAAAGCAGACCGCCAGTGATGCTATCCATGTTGAAGAGAGAGGATGGCAGCACCACGACGAGCTGGGTGAAATCCGTGGAGTTACTGATGGAGAAATTGTTACCATATGACGACGAGGAAGCAGACACGGAAGAACAAAGGGTGTTAAGAGGGGCCATGACTCAAGATATGTATGCCAATGAGGAACCGGTGGAATTGGTCTGTCAGGACGAGGCGTTCGGGACCATTGCTCGGATGGGGAAGAAGAAAGCACCTAGGCCAGACGGGATAATGGTTGAAGTTCTACAAAAGACAGCAGTCCTCATAACCCCTTACCTTGCCGGCCTGCCAAACGAATGTCTCGCTCAGGGAAGAATCCCGAACATCTGGAAGCAGAGCGAGGTAATCGAGCTAAGCAAGGGGAGGACAAGGATCCGCTTCTTCCAAAGTCATATAGACCCATCTGCCTTCTAAACACTAGTGGGAAACTACAGGAAAAAAACTGTCTGAAGGATTACTAAACCACAGGACAGGAGTGGGCATGCATCAACAGCAGTATGGCTTTCAAAGTGGTAAAGTAACAGAGGATGTCATCTGTAGAGCAATGGAATTGATTGACTCGGCTGCTAACAGATTTGTGGTGGGGATATTCATAGGCATCTCAGGGGCGTTTGACAACCTATGGTTGTCAGCGTTGTTCGACCGGTTAAGAAAACTGCAGTGTCCAGGGCAATTGTACAGAAGCTTGAAGGACTTCTGCTGGAATAGGTATGCCAGCTTGAGGTGTTAGAGTACCAGTGTGCAGAAAGGACTGACTAAGGGATGCACCCCCCATCCCCAGGGATTGGTCTGTGGGCCAATATTCTGGAATGTGAGACTGGATCCGGGGCTGCAGATACTGGAGGGGATCCCTTAAACGCATGGAATAGTCGCCTTCACGGTAGACCTTCTAATAGTAGTAGAAGATAACTCAAGGAAGAGCCTGTAGGAAAGATGTAATCGGGTGCTAGATGGACCGGGAAGGTGGTGCTAAAGTGTCAAACTAAAGATGGCACTGGCGAAGGTCACATTTATGATATTCAGGGGGAGATTGGTGTGGAATCCTGCAATAAAAGTCGAGGGTAAGAACTTGAGAAGGAACTAAATGGTCAGATACCTGTGAGTTACTCTCGATGAGAATAGAAACTTCACGGCGCATATACAGGAAGTGATGGTGAGAGTACAGCGGGATATGAATAAGATTATAAGCATTGGACAGAGGAGGTCCCACCTGCCAATGTGGATAATAAAGACATATCATTTCTATGGTTGGCTATGGAGCGTGCGTCTGGGCCCACAGACTAAACAACGTCGTGCCAGCTAGAGCTGTCAAGAATATACAGAGGAACGTCCTCCTGAGACTTGCAGGCGCCTACTAAACAGTGGCGACAGATGCACTGTGTGTTGCCCTAGGTGCTTGGTCGTTGGACCTTCTGGTTAAGAAGAAAGCAATTTGGGTACTGGAAAAGGAAGAATAACTGGGAGAAGGTTAGGATACTCACCTCACCTAAAGTGTAAACATCCGAGGACGCAGAGATTGCTCTGTTGAGGGAATGGCAGAGACGCTGGGAGGGTAGTGAAACTGGTGGAAGGGCTTATCAACTTTCTCCCAATTTGGTTGAAAGGATTGATAATATGCATCTGTAACCATCCCCGGGTCTGGTCCATATAATCACAGGGAAGGGGCCATACCCAGAATCCTTAAGAAAGATGGGATTGGTCGAATCTAATCTGTGTGAATGTGGTGAGGTGGGTACCCCAGAACACGTCGTGTTGGAATGTGACAGTACGCTTGAGATAAGAAGACCTAACCAGCAGGAAGTGCAGGGGAGACTGGTGGGTGATATCCTGAGAGATCTCACCCATTGGAGGTTCCTAGACAAGCTAGTGACAGAAGCTTCAGAAAGGGCTAAGGCGGAATACATAAGGGAACTGCGAGAGAAACCAAGACTGGGCTAAAGACTGAACCGGATGAGGGCCAGAGACTTAAA
>CABFVZ010001732.1:139219-149727 GCA_902151445.1 Timema monikensis | reverse complement strand
GGGGGGGGGGGGGGCTAGCGACAGGGACGAGGACAGTAATAGTGACGAATACGGAGACGATGACAAGGACAATGACAGGGACGAGGACAGAAACATGGGAAGCGGGACTAAGACGGACGAGGGTGAGGTCTCAGCGGGGGGCGAATAGTAGAGGGAGAAGGTTGCTTTTGCGGAAATACTGATATACAACCTTTCATGAGGAACAAGGAGAGATGCCGGGAAGGGGCAAACACATAGCTTTGTAGGACTGGTATACCAGTTCGGCTGATGGATCCGGAGGATTACTGAGGTAACCCCGGTAATCCGAAGGATCATCATTCCAGCCGAACATTGGGGAAAGATGAGGATAGAAATAGGACGCAGGGGGGAACCCTGTGACTGCAGATCCTTTTTCTTGGAAACAAGAAGAGTAGGATCAGGTCTTGTAAGGGCTCTCTGTGTCAAGATGGAGATAGGGGGCTGCTCAGCAGCCCCCTTGTACCATCGGGGCATCGGATGTTCCCGAAGTGTAATAATTAGTTTATATTAGTTAGCTGTAAGACTATGATAAGACTAGAATAGGATAGGACAGGAAAGGGAGGGTAATAGGATGGGTAGGTTAGGAGAAACAATTTCATGGTATGTAGAAATAGGGGAAAGACAATAAAGAAAGTGATTTGGGCTTAAGAGTAGATGGAACACCAACTCCGATAGGGCGCCTCGCCAGGTGGCGGATAGGGGGATGTTCACTCCCGCTGGGTGCACCGTCAGGCTGGGATGAGAAACCATGTCTGATGGGGTAACCAGCGGAGGAGGGTACCTGGGAGGTAATACACCTGGGACAGACCAACTGGAATGACTGAAACTGTATCTCGAGTAGGTACTTAAGGTGTTGAACCTGTTTAGACAAAATACAATTTGGAAATTGTATATCAATAGAAAACTCTTTGGCAATGTGCAAATACGGCTTGTATTTAAAATTGTAAAATGCCAGACCAAAATAGATAATAAGCAATATAATAAAGACCATGGTGGCACTAGCCGCATGTGACAGTCGCATGGCTGTGACCGCAACACACCATGACTGTACTAGTCGCATGTGACAGTAGCATGGCTGTGACCTCAACAAACCATGACTGTACTAGCCACATGTGACAGTCGCACGGCTGTGACCGCAACAGACCATGACTGCACTAGCCGCATGTGAAAGTCGCACGGCTGTGACCGCAACACACCATGATTTTACTAGCCGCATGTGACAGTCGCACGGCTGTGACCGCAACACACCATGACTGTACTAGTCGCATGTGACAGTAGCATGGCTGTGACCTCAACAAACCATGACTGTACTAGCCGCATGTGACAGTCGCACGGCTGTGACCGCAACAGACCATGACTGCACTAGCCGCATGTGACAGTCGCACGGGGTGTTTCCAAGACCATTCGCCAGTAGATTTCGAGATAAATAAGACTACACGTGATTCGAGTGAGAGAATCTTTTTAGATATTTTGAGGCAAGAAGAAGTTGACAAAATAATGTTAATGTGGTTGTACAGTACAGGGAAAAGACAGAAGTTGAACAGTATTTTTGCGGCAAAAAATTAAGAAGTTTGTTATAATATTTTAATCAATAGACATCTTTAAAATTATGATACCAAGCTTAAAGGATATTTTTGACTGAAAGTTAACCAGCTCAATCATGTTTTACAACTTGTCGAGAGTGATATCGAGAAAACCTCGTACAAAAATTCAAGAAACCCATCAGCCCTGCTAAAAATCTAATGGATATCGGGGTTTGAATCTTGTTAGGGTGCATTAAAGGTGGTTTTTCTTAAGTGGGTTTACCCTCTACCTCCAAGCAAATGCAAGTACATTTCCTATAAATTCTTTCTTTACCATCCATTCCCACTATCGTAATTAAAACAGATATTACAAACAAATAGTTAGACATGCTGTAAAAACATACACATTATTTTTTTTCCGCTGCGTCTTATTACCCTTTCTTCTTCTTATTATTATTATTACTAGCACCCGGTCTTACTACCCGTTCGGGTTATACGCACCTACGCTAATGTGTAATGGTAGGGTGATTGTGAGATGAAATGAAGGACCTACAGTTTAACGTGGAATCCGAACCACGGTGGCGGCCTGGCATTCCCCACATTCACAAGAAATCTTGTCAGAGGTGAAGGGAGAGTTTGGTAATCAGTTAAATCTTTGCCGGGACCGAGGATTGAACCCCGGCCGCCAGCATAGAAGTCTGACACCTTACCCCTAGACCACCAGGTCACTTACCCTTTATTAGATTGTATGTTATTGTACTTCGGATGTTTTAAATACAAAACGCATGGATGTTGGGATACTAACTCATATAGCATCACATCCTGTGAGTGGGTCATTAGCACCTGCAGTTCTCATTGTCACTGGGGCTTAAATGATACGTAATTTTATATTTTTTTTACAAATGCATTTTAATGGATAATTAAAGATAAATAAGTCCTGCTTGAGAAAACAATACTTTTTAGAAAATGAAACTTTAATACAGTATCCAACCGAGTATAGAAATATGAAACAAAACAATAAATGGCATTGATTTTATTAGTCTTGCGATATATTTCATGGAGCACGCTGTCGTATTATTAAAGTGACTCCAAATAAGCGTCTTTGCTAGTCGTAAGTCGAAGTACCACAACCGCGTATCTGCGAATAACGTTGTTCGAACCAATGCAAATCAATGACTTACTGTAGTTGGGAATTAATTAAATATTCATAGTAATAATTCTAATTATGATTATAAATAAATGTGTAATATTTGTGTAAACAATATTTTTAATATTATATTATACGCATATATTTGAAAATAGACAAAGAGAAACAAAAACTACGTGCTACGGTTTTCATAAATAAAACAGAATAAATAAGTTAGTTCACCCAATAATAATATAATCTCACATTTCCTTTTGCAAATCATGATTATAGAAAGAGTTTTAAAATATTTTGTGTTTCTGATTGAAATATGACTTTTCTTTAACTCTCCAAAGGATATTGAAATTCCTTGTGTGTTATCATATTTTGAGAAAAAACAATTTCAGAGAAAGAAAAGGAAAAACTGTTTTACTAAACATATCTCGGTCCCGGTATTCTGTTTTTGTTGTATAGTTACTTAATAGCGGTTTCATGCCTTCTTTGATGTTAAAAAATACGTCCTGTTATGGAAACTTTTCCCTAACTTTGTATTACATATTTTTGAACTATGTAGAAACATCTTGAAAGCGTCTTTTATAAATTATTAGATCTCTAGCACAAAGAATGATGCATTGAGAGAAGATAGGAACAACGTAAGACACTTTAGAGGAAAGTTACAAAGTAAAGTTTTTAATATTAATTAACATGGCAAATGGATACAATCAATATAAATCACGGGGGAAGAATATACGTCTTTCTAGGGAGAATGTTTATTATTAAGATTGAGAACATATTTTGATGAGATTTTTTAAAAGAAAGTTACTTTAAAGTAAGAAATTAAATACGTTGAAAAATGTTAAAAGTAATAATCTAATAACTATATCAGGTCTCCTAAAGAGTGGGCTATATTAGTTTATACACAAAGTATAAAAGGAAGAAAATAATCATCAAGGGAATATTATTTATTGTATAACTAGCAGACATAAATGGCGTCGCCTGGAGTATTCATTAAATGAACTGCATGATTACCTAATACAACGCTTTTATTCAAACATACAGAAATCCAAACCCTTTATTTTTATTTCATCCGAACAAGCTCTTAATTAATTTAAAAGATTAAAATCCTAATTTTAAAACCCTATCTTCAAGGTGCACAGTTAGATGCTACAATTTTTTAAATTTCAGATCTCTGTCTGCGGTATATATCATTCATAACAAACAAACATATAAAAACACTTCGTTTTATTAATATTGATAATAATTTAACATCAACTTAATATCTTGAATGAGGCAAGTGAAAGTGCACCCGCATTATTAATATCAGCTGATATTTTGAACCTCCACCTCTAGGTTAACGTTAATCTAGTATATTGCAAGCTTGAGACCACATATCACGTGACTTATAAGATGATAGAGATTTACATCACGCTCATGATGACAACCTGTTTGAAGAAAGATATTTCATTAGTATACCTTTGCATGGTGTCTTACTACCCGTCCAGGCTGACATATAGGCTCGGGATGGGAAGGGTGTAGTACAATGCCTCAAGACATTATATATATACGAAACCCCCGGTCAGTTTCATTTGCAAGTGGATGTAAACTAATGTGATTCCAGCGGTGTTTTGAACGTAACAACTTAAAGTTACCGGTATTGTATTGTATTGTATTGTATTTTACATATATTATTGTAGTTTATCCATACTTATAGAGCAGACAGAATCATCAACTTTGGCACGCTTATGTGCCAATATGCTCGCCAAATTTTATGGTTATATTTGTCCCTAAGTGTGTCAGAAATTTAAAAAAAAATCGGAAAATGTGCAAAAATTACTTAAAATAAAAAAATCTAGCTCTATTTAACGTACAACTGATGGAGATACGACAAAAAGTCATAGGACCAAACTTGTGGATATCGCCAATTCCGTTCTGCTGGTGCAATTCGTTTTTTGATAGGTATTACCGTTTAGCAACAAGAAACCTGCAAAGAAAGGTCCCCACCGACTTTTAAGTTATTCTGCCATTTTGAATTTTTTCGGGGGTTTACATTTTTTTAAAAAACTTTTTGGAATTTGACCGTCGGTTACAGGCTAGAAGCCATAAGTTTGCCAAATTTAAATTGTTAGCTAATCTGGAATTGGGTAAATATTAATGTCAGTGAGTGAGTCAGATATGTTGCTCTATAGTATTATAATATTTACCTGACGTGAGATTTTCCAGATGCTGAAGTAGTCCAGTGAAGAATGAGAAGATGGAAGTTGGATGTAGGAAGCCCATCGTATAGTACAGTACCGTACCCAAGTTTCCTATCACCGATACAAGCCCGCTCCTGGTGACCATATCTACAACAAACAACAATCACATGAATACAACCAACATACTTGTAAGTCTTTGATTCCCTCTCATCTCTCTAAGGTGGCTTTCACACGTGACGGCTTTTCGCCGTTAATAAAGATGGCGCTCGCCATCTTTACCAACGGCGTGTCGTTCCTTGTTGAATTCCCTCCAATTGGCCGTTTTCATTTCCTCCTTATGCTCTTGTGTAGTAACATGAACCAAAGGAAGAAGTCGTTGAGAGTACCAAACACCTTTTTTCTTCTCGTCGTCCAACGTCTCAAATTCCTAGTTGATTAAAGCACAAATCTCCCTCCAAGCTGCCGATGACTCAGTCTGATATTTGTACTCCTTTAAGCTTCTGTCTAAAAGCACTGGTCTTAATTACACTTGTGCAATTAATGCCTTAAAATTGATTTCAAAATTTCCGGGAGTATACTCAATACAACGCACAACGCGGGACTGAAGCCAACACACCGAGCGAACCGATGTTAAAACACAGTTGGTTGTGAAGATATACATTAAAAACAATGTAGCTCGAACATTTTGGCGTGCCGTTCACGGCATGGAGGCCGTGCCTAGATTGAGATACACTGTCGCTATCATGGCGGCCATCCACGGCATTTTCGCCGTGACGTCACGTGTGAAAGCTCTCATTTAAATCTGTGTACCTTTATGTCCACGGTGACGGCGGATAACCGTCGCTTGGGAAAGCCGCTCAACGATGCATAGCCCCCACACACATTTTATACGAGTATACATGTGTGGTTTTACATTTTGATACTTTTAGAGGATTCATTACGATAATTAGGATTAATGAATAGAATTGCTTTGATTTGAATATTTAACTTCTAAATACAATTAAACGGAATTTTTTCAAAATTGAATTTTCCTTAGTTACAGGTAAATACACATTAATAAATAATTATGTAAGAATGATTCATTTGAAATTAAATAGCCACGCTAAAATGTAATATTTTATATTTCAACATAAGTTATATATATATATAGGAGCCTATATGTCAGAATGTAGTATACTGAGCTTAAGCACATTTAGAACTGCAAAAAGAAAGGTCAGTGCCTTATTCAGAAATAAAAAGAAAGAATATTTAAGGGGTAGCGTTAATGAGATAGAAAAAAATAGCAAAAATAAAACAATCCGTGAAATTAATTTATGTATCAAAGGATCTAAGAAATGTATCATGTTGGAGCCAATTTATTGAAAGATGAGAATGGTAGCCTGATGGCAGATACGAGAGGGTTTGAGTAGATAGAACCACCACTTGGATGTCCATACTGCTGACCTACTAGTCCCAGATACAAGTATTAGTGAAGTCAAAGAAGCCATTAGGGAGTTAGAGAACTATAAATCTCTAACTACAGACTCAATTACAAAGCGTTAATTAATAAAGGGAGGTGGTGAAAAGTTAGTAATATAAATTCATAAAATGCTATGTTCCATATGGAACCATAAGGTATTGCCACATGAATGGAAGTAAGGTGTTATAGTACCCATTTTCAAAAAGGGAGATAACGACTTTAGAGGTATCTCTTTGCTACCAAAATGCTATACAATTTCATCTAACACAATTTTAATGAGATTGACGCCATCTGCAAAGGAAATAATTCGGGAACATCAGTGTAAATTTCGAAAAAATAGATCAACTACGGCTCAGAATTTTATTATTCGGCAAAAATTAGAAAAAAAAGTGGAAATACAACATTACGGTTCATCAACTATACATAGATTTTTACAAAGGTCTACTATTCAATTAAAATAAATAAATTATATAACATTTTAGTTAAGTTTGGAATAGCCAACAAACTGGTGAAGCTAAATGAGGCATGTTTGAGAGACACTCGTGGCAGAATACGGGTTGGATGTCACTTATCAGACACTTTTGACATACATAATGGATTGAAACAATTAGATGCACTTTCCCCATTACTCTTTAATCTAGTTATTAGGGTATTGCAAGGGAATAGGGAAGGGTTGACATTAAACGGTACAATGCAGCTATTAGGGTATAGAGATAGAGAGTAGTAAGGAAATAGGTTTAGAAGGGAAAGGTGAAAAGATTAAGTAAATGGTAACACAGAGAACACAGATTGAGGAAGATAATTTAGCTTACTTCGAACAACATATTGTTTGACAGGGTTAATTAATTTAAATATTAAATAATGATTTTAACTAGCAATAACGTTATCAGATTGGAAATTAACAAAAGAATAAAGTCGGGAAAGGATGTCAAAACTAGGTCAGTAAGTTGTTGACATATCACCTGCTGTCAAGGAATGTAAAACTCAGAATATACAAAACAATAATTTATCGGTTGCTCTCTATGGCTGTGTAACGTGTTCTCTTAGCTTACATGATGAACACCAATTTAGGGTGTTCTAAAACAAAGTTATTAGGAAGATATTTAGTCAAAAAGAGGCTGGAGTTACTGGAGAATGGAGCTGGTTACATAATGATGAGTTACATACTCTTTTATCATCACAATATATTGTTAGATACCATTGTGTTAACCTAGACGCAGATGGGAGGATAACATTAGATTGTAGCTGAAAGAGATAGGGTGTAATTAGGTGGACTGGATAGAACTATGGCTAATGGAGTACTTCTGTAAGTACGGTAATGAACTTTTGAGTTTTAATATAATGTAGTAAGTAATGATAAAATAATTTTTATAAATGGACTAGCACTAGCCCTGGGAAAGGTAGGAATATGCATTTTATGATCAAATAAACCTTAAAACCTCTCACAACATGCGAACACGCTGGAGATTAGCTAATTCTGAGAAGAGTTTACTAGCTCCAATATTAATTTATGACCAACTTGTTTGTGGATTGAAACGGAAGCTTATTTCTAAAATTAAATTTTTTTCCCCACCTCATCTTAGTAGCCGTTTGAGCTTACACATATTTTAACTGAGCTAATAGAGCAAGGATGAGCAAGGTAGAGTTTTAGAGGCGATTTACTAGCATTTGCCTGGAAGGAGAGTGGGAAAACACGCAGGTAAAGCCACCCTAGGTTCACCTATACAGGAATGATTTAAGGCTAATATATATTTCATTTAATAAAATAAAGATAAAATAATTTTCTTTAGTGGAAACAAATTAATAGCTACATTTTAAATTCTTTTTTGTTGTAGATAACCCTTTAAAAGTACCGTACATATATTTACATATATTTAATTTTTTACTGCGTCACAATGTTTTATAATTTTTTTACATCTTGATATATTTTATAAAAGAGGTTTGTAAATGTATTATTTTAAGTTCACTGTAGCAATTTAAATGAAATGAAACGTCCATGTCGCTTACTAACAGAAGCGAAAACAAAAACCAACAAGAAACCAACACAAAAAATACACGACCATTGTTTTCCATGCCTTGTTCTTTCTTTCGTTGATGTGTGATTTAATTTAACATTTCCGTGAGCTGGTAAAGTCGTGTTGTTTGAGGGTTGATATGGCATGGCTCTAGGGGTGGGTGGTTGGTAGTAATAGGGGTTGATAGGGCAGGGACGAAAGGAAATAGGGACGGGGGTTTAGTGCCAACTGTAAAAATAGGGGGTAATTTGATCTGTCTGGGCCTGCTAGCAAACCATCCTTGTGATTCGTTTCAAGCTCAGTGGAATCATTTCAGTGGTCACAGCATGATAATAAACCCACACCTTGTTAGAACAACAGACTAAGTCTCCTCACATTTCAGTGGTCACAGCATGATAATAAACCCACACCTTGTTAGAACAACAGACTAAGTCTACTCACATTCTGTAAGGAAATGGGGGGTAGGATTTAGTCTAAGTACGTAGTGCGACTAAAATTATTTTTAACAACACTATTTTCATTTTATCACATTTAATATAAATCAGTTTATTTTGGCGATAGTTCCTTAACCTTTAAAAAAATATTTTAAATGTGGTGTGTCACTATTATAGTGGCATATATGCCACAAGTGAAGCAAGTAAAGGAAGAAGATTAACACCTTTTCAAACATTTGAAGCCTTAGCTTGGTCAATTGACCGCAGAGAAGCGCTGACCAGTGAGTTTCTCCTGTGCTGTGTTTTGCTCGCACCTTGTAAGCATTCAGTCTGATAGCTGATGTTAAATGCATAATGAATGGTCAATACTCAATTTTCTAAAGAGAGTTTACTGGAAAGTTAACCTTAGGTGTTGATATATTTCACATGACTCTTTAATGTTGGTCGGGGAGGGTGTTTATAAAATGTTTAAAAGTATTACATTTAATATGACCATTGCATATAGAGTTAATATTTTAATACAACTAACACATTATTATAATAGTACAACTACTATTTGACAATTGTTTTAATTTAACATACAAATACAGTTTGGCTTCACTTTTACAGCTTCTCCACGTCTGTGTCCGATTGGGGTTGTACTTCTATTACGCAAGGCTTTTTAAAAAACGATTTTAGACCCCTCAACCCCACGTAAGGGATAGCAAGATTTTTCATCATCACCCCCCTCCCCCCTCCCACTATTTTACGTACATATTTACGATTTGGTTAGTTATATTTTTTTAATTTTAATTAAGACATGATATATTAAAATACTTAAGTTGCAGTAAAATTAGATGTAAATAAAATATAAGGAAAATTTTATAAATAAAATATTTATTTTATTAGATTTTTCTACATTTTGACTTAATATAAACATCTATAAAAAACCCTTACGTAAGATTGATTCGGACCCCTTTCTTCAAGTAATAACTCGTAGAAACAATTCTGAAAATCCTTCCTCTAGTAATCCTTACGTAGTCTAAGGATGACCCCATCCCAGTTTTTTCCCAGATATGTAAGTAGGTGTGTTGAAAGGGATAGCAGTAGGCCTACATAAGCTATCAATTTAGTTTATGACAGTTCTTTAATGTAAGCTGGCATTTCCTCCTAATAATTCATGACATTTAATATTTTAGGATGACCCACCTCGGTGGCGTGGTTGGCTAACGCGCTAGTTTCAGCTTGAGCTAGACTGCCTAGGACGGGGAGATCGAGGTTCAAATTTCAGTTGGGTGAACTGGGGGTGACTTTTCCTAAATAGTTTTACACTCTCCCTCCACATAAATGCGGGTTCACTTCCTCTAGATTAAGCCTTCCCGATTCATAATTCTTTATTAGCGTAATTAGTACTTAAGCGTATAACCCGAACAGGTACTAAGACGCGTTGATAAATAAAATAAAATATTTATGTCAATAGTAACAATATGTATCTTATTTAATTAGACCAACTAATTCGGTTCATCCTGAGAAAAGGTCCTTTTATCTACTCTTTCATATTAGACGTATCGAGGAAAATCTGTTATTTGAAAATGTTGACAAAGCTAGTTTTAAAATAAGAAGATCTAAAGAGTGTATCTTTTAAATGGATACTAAAATAGTAATCAACTATTAGTTGACTAATAGAGTATACAATGTAATATTAAAATTAAAACAAAAACATATCTTATAGTTTTCATATGTATCTGTGGACACCCTCCCC
>CABFVZ010001732.1:114811-139192 GCA_902151445.1 Timema monikensis | reverse complement strand
GGTGGCCCGCGCCGCCCCCCCCCCCGCACCCTCATTTGAGGGCTCCAACCATTTCCAAGGGGGATTGCCCCCTAACAAACACTTCTACTTCAATTTTAATGGTAGTCTTTTATAGAAAAACAAACATTAACAATGTAACTGATGCACTAAAGAACCTTTGCTTTATAGTTTTGACGACAACAAAGCCCACGATCTTGTTCCGCTTGTAACTTTCAAAGATAGATGTCAAGTACGTGTATTCTACACTTATGGGACGGTTTTGAACAGCAAATACCCACATAATAAATTAAATTGATATAAATGTGTGCAATGTTAATTAGAGGTTTTCGTACATTAATGTTGAATATTTTAGTGGTGCTTTCTTAACGACGTTGCCTTATTTGTGAATCCAAATCTATATTAGCTTGACCTGCTTAAGTGCGCTGTACGTTGTCAAACTTGAACTATGTACGTAAGAGAAAGCGAGGGAAGGAAGCTCCCCCTTGCGATGTCTCTGGTGTTTTCAACTGATGACACTTCCCCTTTTCTACTGAATAGTATGTGGAGGTTAGTTGGATGCAGAGGTTGGTAGTATGATTTTACTCAAATATCACTTGAACAAAAATATTTGTTAGTGGAAATGGGAATAAATGAATGCTAAAATGCGTTAATAATCTTTATCTAATTTTATTTTAAATATATTTGCGAGTCTTTTGCATGTTTCAGATACATTTTACTAATATATTATATACTAATATTCCCTCCAAAAACTATTACATTATTTTTAAATCTAATTAAATGGTTTAATTATTTATTTTATCCTGCTTAAGAATAAACTTTAGTGTTTAAAAATGGGGTGGAGGGTGCGCAAAAACCAGGCATTTTTTTATATGAACTAGTAAATAAATAATAATTTAACGTCATCCTTCTAATCAAAAGGATACGGAGGGTCGATTTAAGCTTGAACCAAAATTAATATAATTATTTGTTATGATAAACAATTAAATCAAAACTCACCTAAGTCACGGGGTATTGCCATATTGCTGAGCGGGATCTCAATATTTCAAGAAAAACGTGTTAATAATGCTTGCAATATTAGGTTTAGACAGTTTTGAATAGTTATGATAATAAAAAGGATTATTAATTGAATATTATAATACTTTAATAACCCAGTAATTAACATTAATTTAAACCTAGATAACTCAAATTAAAATTTCGGAAATCAGTTTAATACGTTTCTCTATGGCTTAGGTGAGTTGTATAATTGTTGCAAACACAAAAAGGTTTTAAAATAATTATATTATGAGCAAGGTATCATTTGTTTCTCCGTATCCTTGTGGGGGGAAATTATTGTATGCAATAATTTATCACTTGCTATTTTGTATAAATAAAAGTGGATATACGGGACTTTATGCTCCATCACCCTATTGGTTTGTGAATATATATTTTTTTCAACGACTGGGTTTAGGTTTTAAGTGAAACTTTAACTATTGTAATATAGCTAATACAACTGGACCTTGGCCTTTATGAGGTGTTAGATAAAGGAATAATACATTCAAGTAAAATTGTTTTTTTAATGACTCTTTATTTTATGTGTTAGTGTTGATTTGTTTAAACCTCTAGACCTACTTTATTTATTTTTAAATAAGCACCAGCTGGGTGTGAAAATTGTTTCTTCGATAACTGGGTTCAGGTTTCAAGTGAAACTTTAATTATGATACCACAGTTTATTTATTTACTACAACTAGGCCTAGGGCTTCATAGAAAACATTGTCAATTCTCTTCCAAGACTATTACACTAATAAGTAGATACCCTAGAGTAAAACTAGTACAAAAAAGGGTGAAATATTTTACACTACAGTCTACAGAGAACAGGTGTTACAGTTAGTTGCAAGAAGGTACCACATAGCCACAAAGGTTTTAGTTTTTAAACACTAGGCTACTACAGCTGTTTTCTCGACGAATAAGTTCATGTTTCAAGTGAGACTTTAATAACTGTAGGGTAAGGAACATAATACAAATATGCCTAGACCTATATTAAGTTCTCAAAAAAGGAATTAAAAATGCAAGTAAAAGTTATTTTTCCACATAGGCCCTAACTAAGCGATGTTTAAATAAATAAAGCATTGTAAAGGATCAATTTTAAATTGATGTGACTGGTTGCCAAAATATAGGCTAGTCTTTCTTGTATTCCTTTGGCCAAACTATTCAATAATCAAATAATATTGCATTCATATTTGGTTTAGTGATCACTACAAGCCTATATATTTTTCATTTATTCTTTTTATAACTCCAATAGCTAGGATCTCATGTGTTATCTTGCAAAACTATCTTTAATCTTATTTAACAGATCAGTGGCAATAGTTTTCATAAGTCTAAAACTTTTTTTGTAATATATCTCAAAAAATTCTTCAAAATAATTATTAGTTCTTGTTCAAAATGTAGGATTTTTTACTCTTGTTAAAACACTCCAGCATATCATAAATATCTAAATCTGAATCAAATAGCATCATTAAACTTTATCTTAAATATATCCAACAACACACATTGGAATGTCTTGAACAGTCAGCTGACAGAGTGGTGGCCATGTTGTTCTCTACGGTAATTAACTTGAGGTTTACTCACTAATCTCTATACCTTCTTTGAATTAGTGAAGCCTGACGCTTAAGCTAAGGTTATGTGATAACTTAAAACTGAAACAGGTAATAAATATCTTAAGCTGAGGTTATAATTTAACCTCGACAAAACCTGACCTTTAAACACTGGCCCTAAGTTTACTAAAAAAATTAAACCAATTAAATTTTATCATTAGTTCTCGCACCATCTACTGGCCAACATAACTTATTAAAGCTCATAATAATAATGACTCAACTTATAAATAACTTAGAATATTTCATATAGTTTTATATATATAAGTTTCAAACTGGTCGAGTTCTAAATAAGACCGAAAGTAATTTAGGCTTTTATCATCATTCATTGTCAATAAGAAAATCGCCTTAATTCTTTTTTCTTTCAAGAAGTTAACTTTCACAGTAAATAAACATTAAATAAAGAAAAAGATTATTTGCAATGCTATTTTAAATATTAAATTACTCTTGTTTCCCTAATAGCTAAAAATACAGAATGAAATTAACAAAATGTAATATTATTAGAGAAACAGATCCATCCGATCTATTTACACAATTAACTACCTATCTGTCTCCCGGACATAATAGTGATATTCGATATGTATTGAACTCATTCATAATCTCTAACTTCAATATAACGGTCTATGAACCACCTAGAAACATTATACACGATTAAATTTAATTTCATACTCTGATATATGAGTATAACACTAAAAAAGGCAATAATAGGCCGAAAAGTTAAATATTGAAAAGGTTACATTCAAAACCAAAACATTTAAGTTGAAAGTTAAATTGTTCTTACATTTAAAATCGTGTAGCCAAAGTTACGACGCTTGAAAGCCCAGAGAAACATGGAAGGCAAGGAGCAAAGTGGGGGGAAAATTTTGGATCACAAAAGGGAGGAATACGCAGAACAACAAGCTATGAGAATAAAGTCTAAGGTTCTATAATATCCTCATATAGACTGGACTGGCATAACTCCCTTTCTCAAACTCTTTGGAAAGTTCCACTATCTTGCGACCTCTTGCGACCTCTTGCGGTCACCGATCGAACTTGGGTGGTTTCTATCAGTTGGTTACGCGCCGTGGTCTTGCTCGGATGTGTATTTCTTGTTTCGCTGAACCGTATTCGTGAGATACTGGAACGGTGAAATGGGGTAAGTAGTCCATTCCCTTTCGTCTTGTTTATTTTTAAATTGTAGCAAATGCTACAATGGCTTTGAAAGAACTTATAAATAGGATCTACGAAACAGGAGAATGACTAAAGGGACTTTCTAGACGTAGTCATGGCGGCTCTAAAGAAGAAGAAACAAGCCAAGAAATGCAAGTCCACAATTCTATCAGCCTCTTCTTTCATGTGGAATGATCATGGCAAAAATACTCAATTGCTGCCTGGAACAGAAAATAGAAAGTGTAATAGAAGAAGACCAAGTTGGATTCAAAATAGAACTAGAGACCAGAAATGCCATCAGTATATAGAGAGAGTGCGGGAAGTCAAGGAAAAAGCCTAAATTGATTTCATAGACTCTAAAAAGGCGTTTGATAGAGTGAAATAGAAGAAACTGATGGAAATAATCAAGAAAATCAGGATAAACTGGAAGATAAGAAGTCTGATTGCAGTCCTGTACCTGGGGTGGAGAGTAAAGTTTAGGCTGAATGATGGAGAGACATCAAGCGTAGAGATAGGTAGAGGATTGAGGCAGGGATGCTGTTTATCGCCCAATTTGTTAATCTCTTATGGAGAGTGGTTGGTCAGGAAAGCCCCAGAGGGATGTTGAAATTTTAGGATAGGAAGACGCGCCCTTAACACAATAAAATACACAGATGATCTAGCATTGCTGTCCAAAATAAAAAAGAATTGCAGGAAATGATGGACAAGCTGGTTGAGATAGGAAAAAGATATGGCATGGAGATCAACGTTTTCGGAGATCAACACTGAGACGTCAAAAGTGATGGTGATTTAAAAAAATGAAGAGCCACTGAAAATCAAAATTGGAAACTAAATGCAAAACATAGAGAAATTTAAATGCTACATTTGGAGCATATCACTTTATGGAACTGAAACTTAAACTTTTAGGAAGATAGAAAATAAATAATTGGAGAGCATTTAAATGTGGCTATCGATAAAACATGAGAAGATCAGATGAACAGCCAGGGTAAAAATGAAGACGTCAAAAGTAGAGTGGGTAAGAAGAGACTAATTTTGGAAGTGATACTTTGATGTAAATAAACTGGATCGGACACATCCTTAGGAAGAACTGTCTTCTGCACGACGTCATAGAAGGTAAGATTCACGGAAAGAGAAGCTTAGGAAAAATTGGATGGTTTGGAGGAAACAAACAAATTGTCTGAACTAAAGGAGGATGATGGTCATTGACAATAGGAATATACCTGTCGTAAGACATTAAAATAATAATTTAAAAAATGAAAGTTTAATTTAGACACAACAACGCCGAGAGTAAGTAGGTACGTGTTCAACAAGCTACATACCATTAGGCGGACAACTTTTCCAAAGAGTGAGCCCGCGTCAAAAGCAATCTATAGATTCTGTTGTGACCAAGCCGGGGAGAGAATTGATGTGATGAAACTTGTTTTACACATAGGTATATGTGCTATGTACTACCGGCATTGTTGCGTCTAACTTCAAATTATAATAAACTTGTGCTAAATGACTTTTCTGAACATTTTATTAGAAGGCTTATTTGTCTATTTCCTGCCCAAAGATGCTGTGGCTCAAGTTTGGGAAAATGCTTTAGAAACATCCTGTATTTTTGAAACTCACTGAGTGATACCTAAATACACTAAAAAGACTATCCTTTGTTGACTTGCAGCTACGTCATGAGTAGGAGACATCCTTAGGAGCTAGTATTTATCTAAAATTATCCACATCCAAATTATTAGCTTGCATCCTTGCTACATTTTTAACTGTATTTAGATATAAACCAATGCAGATCTCACTTCCTCCATGTTCTTATCGTTACTACAGTGTTAATGGTACGTCTGATATTCAATATTGTCACTTTAATGGGTGTTGGCCTATCTTGAACTACTGAACTATACTATGCATGTATTTGTTTCATGAGCTAATTAACTACACTAGGCAGCTAGGTGTTTCATGAGCTACTGAACTAGACTATACAGGTAGGTGGTTAGTGAACTACTGAACTACATTCTGCAGGTAAACTGTTCATGAGCTACTGCATTACAATCTTTTTGTGGGTGATTAGGATCTTGGATTTTGAATCCCAGCTGTGTATACTGATGTTGTGTGTTTACTAAACGGTTTCCCACTCTTCCCCCACATAAATTATGCTACATTTTTTCTAAATCTTACCCTCTTAATTCTCACCGAAATATTTTCCGATTGAAAAGTAAGACTCTGTGCACAAAACTTAAAAAATAAAATCATAATTTGTACAATATTCAAAATGAAGCTATTTTTATAATTACCACTCGATACACTATACATGTTATGACTTTCTTTTAAGTGAGGGAAACTGTTTTTATTCCTGAAATGGTTGGAAAATGTAATTTTAGTGATAAAGTAACATTCATGAGACTGGAGGTTGTGTCTGCTCTAGAAATAATTTATTTTGTACGACATGTTTTGATATAATCAGTCTGTTCGGAAAGTTCCCATTAAATATCCCCAGTAATAATAATGTTTAATTATCGCTCTTGTTATTGCAAAGTTAAATATTCTCATCTTCTGAAAAGAGTACTAATTAATGAGTAACTAATCGTTAGTTGCTAAACAATATTGTTCCGTATTCGCTTCTTCCATTTCCTCAATTAATACTCAGCTACAGCTGTGCACAAGTTTCCTTTAGCCACTTAATTGGATTAAAACACTTAATGCAACTGCTAGAATAATGAAATGAGTTCAGCCATTAAAATTATAATTACATTTCTAGTCCATAGATTTTGTGTGTAGTTGGAAGTAGATTTCTAATTAAATCGCTTTGAAAAAGATTACAATTTTAATTACTGCGATAATGTTTTCACTCTTTTTAACCAGCTTTCCTATAGTATTTATATAATTTAAGATAAATTTGTACACCTAAGTATTTTGTTGAGTGAAAATAGAGATAATCTCTTTTTGATGTAATCAACGTGTCGACCAGTTTATTATTTGATAAAAAAAGGCTTAAATTGGGATTTAGTTTGTTCTTAATTAATGTTTTTTCTTTCAAGTAGAATCTTTTCTGAATACTTGTCTTTAGAAACATGTCTTACTACCTTTTCGGGTTTTACGCAGATATACTAATTACTAAATGTGATGGGTCTAGGTAAGGTTGAATTTAGAGGAAATGTACTCGCATTTTCGTGGAGGGAGAATATATAACTATTTAGGGAAAACCACAATCAGTACACCTAACTGGGATTGAACCTAGATCTCTCCGTAATCGGTAGTCTAGTCTATTGTGAGAGTCAGTGGTGGATATAGATAATTTTCATAGAGGGGTCATAATTATAAATAACATGTGAGATTTCGGTTTAAAGCCATTTAATAGTTTCTAATTCATATTTGATCTTATGTATGTTTTAAGCCGTGGTCATCTTCCCCAATTTTTTAGATTCAGATAGTTTTTATAAATATTTGGAGTGGCCCTCCTTCAACAATTTTATAAAAAATGGTTCACTTTAGAAGCTATGAGTAGTCTTCGCCTTGATTTCTTTTAAATTAGATTTTGTATAAGCCATTTAATAGTTTTCTTCACCTAGACATTTTTGAAATTGGGGTGCCCCTCGAAGCTATTTAGAGTACCTAGGCCACAGACAAATAATATAACCAGACTCTCAGCCTCCAGGTAAAAATGGTTGCGCTCCTTTTGCCAGCTTGAGTCCTTCAACACTAGGATCGCTGTGGTTAGTCCTATCATCTCCCAGCAGTGACACTAGCGATGCCCAGTGTTGAAGCACTCAAGCTCTCAAAAGGAGCGCAGCTAAACTCCCGTAATATTGATAGTCTGTTTCTTACGTGTCTGTGGTCAAGGTTAAAATAATATCCATGTAAAATTGCGTTAAATATGGTCCATGAGTTTGACAACTATCACGAAAAATGATCCGGACTGCAAGAAGACAGACAGATGAAATTCTAAATGGTCAGGTTAAAACCAAACCTCTCTTCACTCAGCTTTATATTAGAACGACGGCCTCTCACTCTTACACCTTATTTTCACACGACTTAGAAACTTTATTTAAAACGGATTTTAAAACGCGGCAAAGAACATCAGTGAGATATTTTATTGTTTACCAAGTAAAGTGTAAATTCATCATCTCAATATTTGATATAATTAAATACTACTAAGATTAAACTAGCAGCTTATTAAAGGTGATTCTTGATATGTTTTTTTTATATTAAAAATCTTGTTTATTTTTGAGTACATTTATTCCAAACAATTATTTGTGTAGTCAAATTTTCTTATTTTATCACAAATAACACATTATTTCAAGAAATGTATTTAGCATTTTGATGCTTAAGGGCTTATGGATTATTAATAAAATTTTTTAGTGGAGATATGTAAATTTTATTGGAAAATCTTCTCAAATTGTGAAAGTAAAGAGAAAACGTGTTTTCATTATTTATAATCTCTACTAGGTAATATTTACTGAGGATAACCAATCTACCGACAAGTTCGTGTGTATCTCTCCGTCTAGTGTGTTGGAGCGTAAATCTTATCATCCCTCCCAAAGTGTTGAGATTACGGCACTCACAGGCGCTCCGAGCCTCTGATCGGGCGCGGACCGTATCCCTCACCCCCTGGCCTTCTATTTGGGCCAAACACCCTACTCTACTCTTCAGGGCTAAGCCCAAGACAAGCACCAACATTTCAGAAGGGATTTGGTCCTTATCTCCCTTTTAGTAGCTGTTCCCCTCATCTTCTCACTCGTCTCTGAAACATTCCCCCTCGTCACCTTTATTTTGGTCACTTTCATTTGGTGCAGATATCGCTTAGTTTTACTTTAAATGCAATTCAAATCCTTGGTTTAATTTTTTTCTTATCATTGCCTTTCACTACCCATTCGCTTTATAAACAAATATATAGAATAATTACAAGAGATGAGGAAGGTGGAATTTAGATTAATGTTACCAGCATTGGCGTGGAGGGTGGATTGAAAACAACTTTAATATAAAAAAATGGTAAGATTTTATTGTTGTTCGGATTCATTCATAAAGTATAACTAAAAACGAATAGCGCATAGAACATCATGCACATTAAATTGATACATTAGTTTCAATTATAGCATTCACAACAGTGATTAGTTTACAATAAATAATGTTGATTAATCTTAATCAGCCAATGAGAATGTAAGGAGAGGATGTAGCTAATTAAATCGCTAGAATAAAAAGATGGAAAATATCTTCTATTCTTGTTTGAATTATCTTGTAGGGGGAAAACATATTTGTTAATTATTGTTTTTCTTTTACTGTCGGTGACTACGATCGTAAATATAATTGAAAACAAAGAGGAAATAATACTTGATTGATCATGTTATTAATAAGTAAGTCTGCTAGTTTTAATAGTATGTGATAATAAAATAAGAACCAATTAAATAACCACATTATTTTATCTAATGGCAGAGGCATTGCCTAAATTACACTAATTTAATGTTTCAAAACATATAGTTTAATGAGAGTGATTGTAGTGAACACTAAAAATAAGTATTTTGAAAGATCCTATCTTCTAGAGTTATGAGGTGAAGCCAAGTTTTAGGAATGCAAAAGAATCTATTTTAGCCATAATGTAATTACTAAGTTCCATTGTGAACGGCTGTATTTGTATTAGGACTTTGTGTTGTTGGTTATATACTATTACCTATTATTTATGCGTTATAGATTAATCTTGAACCGACTTAAGGAGGCTCAGCTGGGATTCGATAGCAGACCTCCCTCTTCTCAGTCAAACAACACCAAATGAGCTTGACGTTTAGACCGTGTGCCCACCAGATTTAATCTGGGGCGAAACTGAAGACTTACCAAGTTTGGAGAAAAGTTCAACTTGTTGGGAAAGTTTCCATTTAATTTTCATATTGCTTCAGATATTTTGAAATATTATCTCATTTTTTATTATTCTATCAGAAATAAAATTATTTTGGAAACCTCTATATTATGGTTTTCCTGTTTCTGGAAGTACGGGCTTTGTACCCTGTTTGAGTGCCGTGAGAATATATTTTTTTCTAAATGGTTTATCACTATCCTTCCACGTAAATTCTGGTACATTCACTTACGATAACTTACCTTCATCATCGCTACCCCATTAGCTTGATTATCATAGCCAAAACATGTAGTAAGACGTGGTGGGAAAAAATAATACATATATTTTATACTTTTCCATTCTTTCACTTTCACAAATCTATGGATAATAATATTATTATCAGTACCGCGTCTTACTACCCGTTCGGGTTATACACTCTTATGCTAATGTATAATGGTAGGGTGATTGTGAGGTGAAATAGAGGACCTACAGTTTAACGTGGGATCCGAACCACGGTGAAGAGACCTGGCATTCCACAAATTCACAAGATGTCTTGTCAGAGGTGAAGGAAGGGTTTGGTAATCAGATAAATGTTGGCCGGGACCGAGGATAGAACCCCATACTCCAACACAAAAGTCTGACACCTTACCCCTGGACCACCAGGTCACATATGGATAGTAAAAATATCATGTTCTTTTATTTGATAGCGCATCTATCTTTTCAACTGTCAACTGGGACTGTCAGTACAAAAGCGTGGTAATCTAATACAAACCTAAGCTCTATTAAATAAATGAAAGAGGTGTTTAAAAATTACTTACTACTTCCATATTCCAAAGTAATTAATTGAGTTACAAGGAAACTTGCTACCGTTTGCTGTATCATTCAAATTGGCAGGATTTTTTTTATTTGAGGTAATTAACGTGCTCTTTTTAAACTGACTGATTACATCAGTACATGACTTAAACACTTATTTCTAATCTAGAACAGACACAGGATCCATTCTCTCGGCGGTAAATTCACCACTGTTAACAGTAGTGGAGCTTGGTTTGGTCGTGCCCCCTTTACATACCCCCCTCCCACTTAGCCCTCATGCTATTATGCCACTTCATTGTTAAGAAAATCCACTTTTTTAAAAGTAAAGGGTTGTATTTTTTACTCAATACATCCATTATGTTTTAATTTAAAAGGTCGAATACGTAATTAAGATTTAATTCTTTTACATTATGTCTATTTACTCGGCAACAGCTCGGAGAAAAGGATTGTAAAGGATAGTATTGTAATAAATGTTTGAATTGAGAAAAATCAAAGTCTACTGCCAACATTATCGTAAATAAACCATGTTTCACAAGAATCTATTACCAGATGATTTTTATTTTTCTCTTATACATTTTGTATAAAGCTACTAGCTAATAGGCGTATATATATATATATATATATATATTTAGCACCACGTCTTACTACTCCGTTCGGGTTATACGCTTTAAGTACTAATTACGCTAGTGGATTAGGAATTGGGAAGGTTGAATTAGAGGAAGTGAACCCGCATTTGCATGGAGTGAGAGTGGAAAACCATTTAGGAACCCCCCTCCCAGTTCACCCGATCGAGATTCGAACCTCGATCTCCCCGTCCTCAGCAGTCGAGCTCAACTCGACAAGCGTGTTAGCCAACTACGCCACCGAGGCGGGTATTAGGCGTATAAGTACAGTATATATCTTAACATTAGTTTAACAGAAAAATAACATATGCGCAGAATTTTGAAAATAAAGAGCTGTTTAAAAAACATATTGCTATATATACCATCCTCAATAGGATTTATTTTAATACCACGTTTTACAGCTTGTTAAACTATACATGATAATTACTTTAATGGGGTAGTGATGAAAAAGGAAGTATTTTAGAGGTTATATACCCACATTTGTATAGAAGGAGAGTTGGAAACCCTTTAGTAAAAACCACCCTTATTAGACCTGACCGGGATTTGAACTACAATCTCCCCGTCCTCGGTAGCATAATATAATACGTGATTGACGCCTTAGACCATTTGGCCACTGAAGTAGGGGGCGGGAAATGAACAGTTTCAATCGTTGAGGACAAGGTTTGGCCAGGAAAGGTCGTAGTTTAGTTTTATTCATTTGAACGATGGAAAGCAATGCTCTGGTCCAAACAGAAATGTAACCTACACTACGTGGAAATGAATACACATGTAATCCCCCATAGTGGGGAGCACACAGACAAGGGTGTCGGCCTCGACTAGCAAAGTATTCCATAGAAGGGGAGGTCTCCCTTAACCAGTGTAAATATTAGAATGGCCAGGATGTCGATTAAGACGTGGGGGAATAAAACAATTGGTAAACAAATTGTTAAGCACTAATTAAAGAGATTATCTCTTTCTAAAAATATTGTTTAAAGTTATTTATTAGAACATTATTTTGAAACTATATATCTATTTATCCATCCGTGTACGAACAATTTAATAGAGAATATTATTTCATTTTCGTGAACCATTTATTAGCTATATCCATCCTTGTGGCAACAATTTAATGAAGAGTATAATCCACGTTTTGTGATCCATTTCACATCTACGTTTTATAAACCCTTTAACAATATTATCAATATCTTGATCCTTAAGTAGAAGACAATAAAACATCGCTTTGTGTCTCAGCCTTCATGAGAGATGGTCTCATTTACTTCTCTTACCAGAAACAAAGCCAGGTTTAAGGTGGCTGGTTCTTGAATTTTCCTCGATATCACTCAATGGCGTTAGAAACCCAACTCAAGGGGTGTCCACTGGTCTTAATCCTGGTAGCTCTACAATCAGGTGTATTTAGAGGCTATTTGAACTTGGGATGTGTGGTGATGTCACCAATTGTTTGTTAGTGTTTGCCATCTTCTAGCAATGTTTATTTTACACCACTACCCTTTCATTAGTAAGAAACAGTGACCATTTTATAGATACTACTGCTGACAATAAACAAAAAGAGATATAAATAACGGTATTTATAGGGCTTGTATGTTTAAAATTTTATCTTTTATAAATATCACGTCTTGTACCCATTTAAGCTATGTGTATACATGAATTATATTAATGAAATAGGGATGAATAAAATATAATTTTGTATTTTCTTGGTGAGGGGGTTAGGAAAATCAGCACACCCTACTGAGATTCAAACCCCGATCTACCCATCACATGCAATAAAGTCTACTAAGAGTGTAATATACGTGTTGTTTTATTTTAAAGTTTTCCTTTAGACCCATTATTTTTCCAGCTTGTGGTCTGGGTCAGTTTTTTATTCAAGCCATATATTTTACCACTACCGGCTTTTTAGACCTGTCGTAACTTCATTTGTCTGATAATCTAATTTAAGAACAGACACAACATCGATTCGCCGACCTTTAATTTATCACGGTAGAAGGGTAAAGGAACATTTCATCAATGATACATTTTCAGCCATGCCGGGATTTGAGCCCGAGACCATTAGCTTAATATACAGACATGCTATCGACTGAGCTAAGGTGTCAGATTCTTTATTCAAAAAATAAAAAGTTCTAAAATTAAACATACAAGCCTACACATTTAATGCCTAAGCTAATATATAATTCCTACCGGTAGAACAATCACTTGTGCAAGTTAGTCAAGTTATATTTATGTACAGCACTTCATCTACTTCTATGTGTGTATAGATCATACCTTCATGATTATATACATATATATATGTATGTAATATGTATTTGAGATATTTAATGTTCTCTTTCTGAACCGATTGATTACATAAGCAAAATATAATTTCTATGAGCGAGAGATAAGCAGCCTACAATTTTGCCGGGAAAGATATTTTCCCTTACCTTCCAGGGTTCTTTTAAATGCCATAATCGACATTGGACCAACGGCTTTACTTCCCTTACGAAGGAAGTTGTGCTACGGATTGTTATTACTCAAGAAAAATCCATCAACCCCGGATGGGTGTGAACCCACGACTATCGTGTCCTGAGGCGAAGCACTTTATCCCAAGACCCTTGAGATCAACTTCATGATTACAAATCTCTCTTTGAGTACCATATAATTTTCATCTACTTCTATGGATAATATCTTCAGGATTATCAAATCTAGTTTTGATTACTATATTCCATCTATAATATAATCTTGTTTTTAATACCAAATCTAATATAGTTCTGCTTGTGTATGGATAATATCTTCAAGATTATCGAATTTTGTTACAAGTCACACAGCTCATTCAACATCTTTCAAACGAGAAAACCACAACAACCACAATAATATTTCCTGAATAAATTACCATATTTGTAATCATTTAAAAGGTACAGCTTTCAGTCGAGTCTTCATCTACCGGGCTGACTGAGTAATGTTCTTAAAGCTACAAGACACGTCCCGCCGGTCTTGACAGAATCAAGGTGCTATTGCCAGCGACGCTCAAACTTTGACGTCATTTCCATATAAATTGTTTCCTTCGAGCATCGTAATAAAGAAAAAGAAGAAAACGACCCTTTTTGAAGAGGTCGCGAGAAGATAAGGAGCACCTTGGGGAGGGGAAGTGATACTTCAAATCTGTTTTCACGGCAGGGAGGTGAGGAGAGTGCCAGCAGATTTTATTCTCCCTCTTCACAAACTTCTGTTGGAAATATATACTTTTAAAAAGTAAAGAGATAACAAGATTAAACTTTGAGGAATACATTCACGCCCAATAAAATCTTAGACTACCATAAGATTAATACACCTCAGGATAAATATTGATTTATCAAACTATCATCTCAATAATTCCATGCATCTTGTAAATATTATTTAACACCACACAAATATTTTAATAATTAATAGCTCGCTTCAGTGATCACATGCTCTAAGAAAGAGAGTGGACTGCAAATAACGGGAGATCTGGGTTTGAACTCCAACCAGGTTTACAGAGTGTGGTTTCCTCTAAATATTTTCCCACTTCCTCCACGTCGATATGGGTACACTCCCTCTGAATTCAACGCGTTACCTTAACTTGTACACGTGCTAACAACCCGAGAAGTTAATAAATACACGGATACAGTAGTTTAAAAAAATATATCTAGTTAGCAGGTTTTAGTATACATGGGCTGTGATTAGGAAGGTGGAGTTGAGACAAATTGTAACCTCATTATCATGGTAGTAAATTGGGAAACGGTTGAAGAAAGAATACTCTAAATGAATAAGGCCAAACAATATATATCCTTGCTATAAGTAATTTCAAGGTTATCTTTCTTCCTGAAATTATAGCACTGGACCACGTTAAATATGAATATTTGTGATTTCTTATCGAACTTAAATCCCTGTGATTTCTACTCCATTTTAACTCCGTGTGATTTTCAGCCTAGTTTATCTATATGTAATTTCTTCCCCAAATTAAATCCCTGTTATTTCCTCCCAACCTTAACCCCCTATTATTTCCATTACAACTTAATTTTGTTATTTCTTACACACCCTAAATTCCTGTTATTTATTTTGAACCTTAACCCCCTGTAATTTCCATTACAGCTTAGCTCTGTTATTTCCTCCCCACCCTAAATTCCTGTTATTTACTTTACACCTTAACCCCATGTGATTTCCATTGCACCTTAGCTCTGTTATTTACTCCCCGCCTTAACTATCTGTTATTCACTCCCCACCTTAACTCGATGTTATTTACTCCCCACCTTAATTCCCATTTATTTACTCCCAAATTAATACCCTGTTATTCACTACCCACCCTATTTCCCTGTTATTTCCTACCCACTCTAACTCCCTGTTATTTCCTCCCCACCCTAACTCCCTGTTATTTCCTCCCCACCCTAACTCCCTGTTATTCACTACCCACCCTATTTCCCTGTTATTTCCTACCCACTCTAACTCCCTGTTATTTTCTCCCCACCTTAACTCCCTGTTATTTCCTCCCTGTTATTTCCCCCCACCCTAACTCCCTGTTATTTCCTACCCACTCTAACTCCCTGTTATTTCCCCCCCACCCTAACTCCCTGTTATTCCCTCCCCACCCTAACTCCCTGTTATTCACTCCCGCCTTGTAGAAGCTACTAATGGCGGAGATGCTGAGCGTCATCTCCCCCAAGAGGTTCATTGTGGATGCTAATGGTACTACAGCTCACACGCATGTCTCCAAGATTGAAACCACTCTTCTGGGATAATAAATGAAGTGTGAGTGGGAGGGGAGTGCAGAGAGAAGAGAGGGATATATAATGGGAATGCTCAGTCTAACACGAGACTACGTCCTATTTGACCATACAATCGGGTTGAGTGGTTAGAAACATAAGGTACTAGCTAGTTGAGCTAGGACAAGGTAGAACACTTTGTGTGCAATTAAATTAAACACGTTCTATTTAGAAAGCTTGAAAAGAAATGAATACTGGAACATAAAGAGAGAAAAGGGACTAGGTATAGCTTATGAACACTAAAAGCAAGGGTATCTATCAAACTTAAAAAAGCATACATATACCTGTGTAATCATTGATTTACAGAACCATAAGACGTCTACAATGTATAATTATTATGGATGATTATAAAAATGAGAATAATTAAAAAAATTAATTAATCAGGACGAATCAACCAGGAAGAGATTGCAATATTACACCTTCTTTAAGAATTTGGACATTATATCTCCATCCCCCAACTTTATGGTATCCTCAGTAAGTAGATTATCCTTCTGAAATAATTGTACAGAGGCTCCTGAGAAAATAAAATTATTTTCATAGGAAGAGTCTTTTAGAAAATATAAACCAATGTTTTGCTCTCTATCTTATACATTTTACTATTTCTATAAGTGTTATTTTATAAGTATTGTTAATATTTAACAAAAGTGTGTGAAGCATTTACTTAGAACAAGACGCCCACTTGTTAAAACATCACCGTCCATTAGTAGGAATAAACACCGCTAATTCCGTGCGCACTGACCGCCTGACCTTTCTTATACACTTTGAACGTTGCCAGATCACATGCTTGACCTAGTCTTTGGGATGCGATAGAAAAGATGATAATTAAAGATGAAAACCCAGACCTGCGAATTTGAAGTTTTTGAAAAATACAAGAGAAGTTTTCTCTGAGTTTTATGTTATTTGGTGTGCTTATTTCTAAAATGAGCTCAATATTTTTCCATCACGCCAGGATTTTTTGTATTATTATTATTATTATTAGCACCGCGTCTTACTATCCGTTCGGGTTATACGCACTTACGCTAATGTGTAATGAAGGGTGATTGTGAGATGAAATGGAAGACCTACAGTTTAACGTGGAATCTGAACCACGGTGGAGGCCTGGCATTCCCCACATTCACAAGTTGTGATTAATACACGTCTTGTCAGAGGTGAAGGAAGGGTTTGGTAATCAGATAAATCTTTGCCGGGACCGAGGATTGAATTTGTCCAGAATATTCATAACAATTGCTTTACAGTCAGAATCCTTGAAATAACCCAGAAATTTATGGACGACATCTTTGAAGGCAACCCAAGCTTCTTTTTCCTTTGTTGTCATTATAGACTCAAATTCTTTATCCTTTATAAGCTTGCGTATATCTGGACCAACAAAGATTCACTCTCTCAATTTGGGTTCGGATAGACCTGGAAACATTTTGCACAGGTATTTGAAACAATCGCCATCTTTTGGATTAGCCTTAACAAACTGTTTCATTACACCTAATTTTATATGCATAGGAGGTAACAATATTTTTATTTGATCAACTAAGCTGTCCCGAACCACATACTTAGTGCCTGGTTCAAGATTTTGTCTTTTCGGCCATTCTTTTTTGACCCAATGTTGAGTCTTATCACGGCTGTCCCACTCACAAATGAAACATGGGAACTTTGTATATCCTCCTTGTTGACCAAAAAGCATGGAGATAACTTTTAAATCACCGTAAATTGTCCAACCGAGGTCGGCATATTTTATTTTGTTGAGGACAAGGGACAGGTTTTCATAGCGTTCTTTTAAATGCACCGAGTGTCCAACTGGTACAGATGCATACTGGCAGCTTTAACAGCTTCAAGGCTCCTTTTCGATGAATCTATAAATAGCCTACATTCATCTTTATCGTATATGATATTAAATTTGCTCATCAATCAAGGAACATCAGAACAATATACCAGGTTCTCCTCTTCCTCAAAGTACATAACAAATTACTTTTCTCAATTCCTGTACCAATAAAAAGAGGTTCCTTTGGCCAATAAGTTTTTTCTTTCATTCTGGAGCCCAACAATTCAGCTTCCTCTCTCGAAAGGCCCAGATCTCTAGTCAGTTCATTAAGTTCAACCTGAGAGAATGGCTGAGGTGAATCGCCTCCAGAGAACTTATATTCGATATCGCAGCCTTGAATTTCTGGATGTTCCGAGTCTGAAGACTCTGAAGAGATGACTGGCAAGTCACTTAGAGGCAAAGGCACTGGCACATCAGGTCCATGAGGAACGGAACGTATGGCCGATGGAATGTTATCAGGATAAAATATTAGCTTTTGATTTTTGCGGTTATACCCACAGACATGACAGGAACAAAAGTAACAATCATCAGAGTGATTTTTCGGCTCCCTCCGTGTCATAGGAATTACAAATCGTAAATCAATCTTCTTTCCTTTGAGCCATAAGCGTAGATCATTGAGACACTGCACACACACACTTTATGAGGAGCCCACGATTTGTCCTGGTCTCCAAGTTTCATTCCAAAATACGCAAGATAAAGTTGTATTCACATAGTCTGTAATGCTCCTCATGCGATTTTTAATAACACTATACTCGCCGCATATGTAACAAAAGTCATCTGGCAAATTTTCGCAACATCTCGAACTCGAAGCCATATTTCACGAAACGCACAGAGAAAATCAACCGTTAAAATGGTTTCTGTGATGAAGTTTCCACTTGTCACTGTATCAGCGCAAGCACGACACTACACACGAAGGAAAAATTGAGAAGAACTTAAAAAATTCCACGTCTTTTATCTTATTACGAACACGGTAAGTACACGATCTTCTGGGTTAAAGAGAGATAAACTGAGTCCCTCATGAGGACATCTCTTTTATATCTTTTCTGATGACTCTAGAAAAGTCAAGAGAATTCAGTCTTAAGAAAGATAACACGTTCAGTATCAATCCAGATAAAGCTCGAAAAAATAGAAGGTGACTGCCGATTACGCTCGCTTAGCGAGCGTTCCTACGAGGTCAGCGAACCAAGATAAAAAACTGAGATAAGGATTCGCATGACGTTATTGGTAGAGAGAGGTTGCGACGGGGAGGTGTCACAGAGGGATATTCTGTATGTTTTACCACGGTAGAATGATGGTCAGGACGGAAGGGAAGAAATTCAATGCCAACATATTTTTTTATGGTAAATGTTCATAAAAATCCAAGTAAAATTGAATTTTTCAAGAAAACATGACGTGATAGAAATTTTCATTTTTTTTTTAAATCAGCAACAAAAAATACATAAAGTTCAACTATCAATTCCCTTGTATTTTTTTCATCTCAGGCCTGTAGTAATTAAAGCTGTTAATTAGCTACGAAAAATATAATATAAATAACACCAAAATGCACATTTTTTTAAAACAGAAGAGTGATTAATCCAATAGCTTAGCAAATACTAATTCCAGGAACACACAGCCAACACAAGAAAAATGAGACTGAAGCGTTCTGGAATTACGGGTCCCTACGTTGTGCGCCAATTATGTTGTTCTGATATTTTACTGCCGCGATGGACGCCAATTGAAGAATTATAATTAATAAACACTTATTATTTTGACATGTTTTTTATTTCTGAATCTGTTTATTTAATGTGAAAATAGATCATGTTGTTGAAATATATACGCGGCCTATTGTATGAACGCGGACAGGTGTTGCTGGACGCCAAGTGAGTTCTGTCAGTATTGGACACCAACTGCCGTTACGTTGCACCATTCTTTGTATATATCCCTTGCTCATGGAAGCTTCGAGAAGGTTTAGTTTAGAAAAACAAAATACAAGACAAAAACATCTCGGTCTTACTAGAAGCTTCGAGAGCCGGAAAGTGACTCAAGTTACATTTTAAAATCTCTCTTCGAACCTTCGAGAAGAGGAAGTTATTATTTGAAAAATATATATTGTCAACATGACTTTACTAATGTCACGTGCGTGACGTCACTGTTCAGTGGCTTTTGCCTTCTTAGAAGAAGAAGTGCTTTAAGCGCCATTTAATATACTACATAATTTAAATGAAATAAGATATGTTTATAAAATTAGGACGATATTCTTGTCAATGCTTTCACATACTTTTCAGGGGCAAATCAATTACATTACAAGACTTCTCATGACTAACTAAACCAAATACCCTGGTTTGATTCTTACCTATTCTAAACAATAAAAACTAATTTTAAAGAGCAACTAAAGTTACTGCACAACCAATCAGAAGGCAATAACAACCCATATACTCGTACTTATATGATGCATACTTCAACTAAATGAGAATGATAGGTATAGCTGATTCAATCCTCACCTATCCATACAATTTTCTATATTTATAAAATTATTAATATCTGTTATCTACAGAAATCTACCATATATTCTGCTAGTACATTTTACAACAACCTACTTTACAGTAAAATAAGTACACTCAAACTATTATAACTGAACTTCATAACTTTTACTTGTGTTTACAAATCTATTTAAGGATATTTACCACATATTTTTACAACATAATAAATACATTCAAGAAATTATAACTGGACGTGTTGAAGTTCACTCGTGTTTACGAATCAGATTAAAGATCTTGCCCATTTGATTTAAAACAGAATGAATATAATAAAAAGCACCTTTCGTGTTGAGCTATATCACCGAGGACGTGGAGATCAAGGTTCGAATCTCGGTCGGGTGAACTGGGGGTGGTTTTTCCTAAATGGTTTTCCACTCTCCCTTCATGCAAGTGCGGGTTTACTTCATCTAAATTCAACCTTCCCAATTCCTAATCCATTAGTGTAATAGTACTTGAGCGTATAACCCGAATGGGTATTAAGAGGCAGTGATAAATTCATAATACACTAAAAACATTTAACTGAACTTCAAAACGTTCACTTGAGTTTACAGCTCTGATATAGAACCAGTCCTGCCCCATATATCTGCTGTGAAAATAAACCTAGACATCAAGGAAATATCTGAATACGGGAACGTATCTTTCTAGCTATTCTGTGAGCTCCTCAGTGGAGATCGAATAAAGGACTCCAAAAAAGATAAAAAAGAATTAACAAACCCAAAACTCCCACCACTATCCGGGGTATTTTTTTAGTTATGTCACGTGAGCTCTACGCACAGGTAACCCACTCACAGGGTACACTAATTGGACTGTGAGGTCACTCATGAATCTGTGTATGGACCCCGGGTGGGCCACCTATAGCCCAATTTACCCGCAATACCATGACCTTTGCCATACATCACTCTGCCACCTATTTTGAATGGCACGTCATGCCTACCTCCATTGAACTTTCTTGCTACCTTCTCATGTGACCGCTTCATCTATCAGAAAGCGTCCCCCCACTTTCGCCTTGTCGCCGGTTGCGTCTGTTCAGGTGGGAGTTGCCATTTAACGTTAATAGGGGACAGTAGCTCGTGTCCCATCATCAGCTCGGCTGGGGTAGCCTTGTGGCTAGAGAGTGGGACGTTATTGAAAGCTATCTGAAGCCAGGACCATTTAGTGTCCCACTGGCGGTGGAACGTGTGGTGCAACACCATGCAGAGTTTAGATTCCTGTGACTATGTTCACACACATTTGGTGCAGGATAATAGGGAATCTTGTCTATGTGCTTAATTCCCAGATTAAAACACTTATTTTTGAAACTTAAATAAGTAAATTGACTGCCATTGTCTGAAACAAAACTACATCGGGCTCCAGAATTTTTGAATACTTCCCATTCAATACCTTTTATGGCCGTTACAGAGGTAGTGTTTCTCTACGGAATGAACCACGTGAGCTTTGAGAATCCGTCTACGACCGTTAATACATATAGGTACCCATTCACTGACCTTGGTATTGGCCAAAGAAGTCATCAAAAATCATCTCCATGGGGAACCTAGCTACACTGTAGGAAAACATGCCAACGTTGCACTTTTGGGTGGGCTTAGGCCCTTAGGCAATTTTTACACGCTCTTACATGGTCACTTAAATATCTGTCCATACCCATTCAAAATAACCTTTTCTAACTAAACCAAAGTTTTGGCAATACCCAGATGTGCCCCCACTGAAGGTGTGTGATAATATTAAATATATACGCGCGTGAGAAGTTATACTTCTTTGGCATTATTAAATAGAGAATTAGATATTAATAATAAATATTTAAAATGGAAAATTAATAATTTAATAATATATATATATATATATAATTATTAAAAATAAAATTTAGAAAATAATAAATATACATGACATAATTTGTACTAAATATTATAAGATTCTTAATTTTAAATATTTATTATAGATTATTTAATATTTTAAAAGTAAATGAATAAATTTATTAATAGATTCAAAAATTGAATTTAAGTTTATTCATTTTTTAAATATTTATTATTTTCTTAATTTAATATTCACTTTTCATTTTTATCAAAAAGTTTTCATTAAATTTGTTCATTTATTTTTATAAATATTTATTATTTATTCAATTTAATAATAAATATTAAAAATTAATATTTTAATTTGATGTTCGATTTAAATTTTTATCACAAATTTTTTATTAAATATTTTATTAATTTTATTTCTTTGCTTTGTAAATATTTAATGACCAATAATAAATATTTTATTAATTTTATTTCTTTACTTTGTAAATACTAAATAACCAATAATAAATATTTAACAATAATAATTTAATAATATTTAGTATTAATTATGTTAAATAATAATATTTTAATTTATATCAATAAATAATACATACGGATAGTTAACCTCAATTATATTGGAGCACTTGAAAAAGTCTATAAGCACAATTTTTTTCACTAATATTTACGAATAGTAAATAATATTAATCAAAATATTCAATTTAAATCACTACTGAATATAATTTATTAGCACATATATAATTCGCACTTGTATGAAACTAAAACACGTGTTGTGAATGTAGAAACTAGAAACATGTGGATAAATATTATATATATGAAAACAGTGATCAGAGGCGACAAGCGTACCAACATGCGCGACTAACAGAGGTTCTATTTCTATTTTGTTGGTAGCTTTTTTTTTCGAGACTTAATGAGCGGTTTAGCTTCAACCTATTACTTTTGTGTTACAGTGATGCGCGCGCATCTTAAAATTTCACTCTCATCATTTTTTCATAACGCGCCTTAAGAAGTATAACTTCAATAACACTTGCCGAAAAGAGGCGGGAACGCCTAATTTCCACTGAAACTGGTGGGAGGGCTTTACATACAAATATCACATTCCAATTTATAATCACATTACTATTTGTATTGGTGATGGAAATAATAATGATTAGAATGGCAGTCAAATTGGGTAAGGAGATATTAAAGCAATTATGTTTGCAGATGACTTTATGGTTTGGGGGGAAAAGGAAGAGGAAGTACAGGAACAATTACAAGAATGGAATGAGGAAGTGAAGGAGAGTGGAATGAAATTTAGTATGGCAAAAAGTGAAGTGATGATAGTGACAAGGCAGAGAAGAAGGCCAAGAAGTGTGATAGAACTGGATGGAGTATATTTGAAAGAAGCAAAGAGTGAGAAGTATCTGGGTAGTGTGATTGAGGCGAAAGGGGGCAGCAGAGAAGATATAGTAAGACAAGGGCAGCAGGGAGAGGTATTCTACAGGTGTGTAAGAGACCTACTATGGAAAAGGGAAGTGTCCCTAAAGTGTAAGGAAATGCTGTATAGATAACGTGATCAGACTTCCCGCTTTGGGCAATGGTGTTCCACTGTCCCCAAGATTTTCCATAGGATGCACATATGCCCCACTTTGGAGGGTATTCCAGTTTGTGAACTAAGTAAATTAACAAAAAAATTGTAATGAATCGTATATATTCTCAGTGCGCCAGCCCAGTGCCTATCAATCCAGTCTAAACAACGTGGATTACCCTCCACTGTATCACACCAATGTGACCACAGCTACGGAACCACAGTATTCGTTCTGACTGATGCCTCCTGCGGAAGGGGAGCAGGCAAAGTGATAGACAACAAAGTGGTCGACACGAGAGGACAAAGTGGTAGACAGCAAACTGCTAGACACGAAGAAACGACACGGACCAAGTGATCGACACGAGCTGGACCATGTGATAGACAACCAACTGGTAGACAAAATGAAAACAATTATTTGGAAGGATGGGTGGGTCAAGTGGCCGACACGACTTGGACCAACTGCTAGACAAGCTCATGTATAGGAGTACAAAGTGATAGACAACCAAGCGATCGACACGAGAGGACCAACTGCTCGACAAACTTTGATATCATCCAGTTAAGAGTGGGCTAAGTGACAGAACAGTTAATTCAATACACGCTTGTCCTTGATTTCAAGTTATTTTCACCTACATTCTTACTTTAGCAAACCCTACAAACATATGTCAAGTAGTGTAAGTATGGTTTAACCTCCTAAATAACACTGTATGCAAGGTGTAAGTATTGTTTGACCTCCTACATAATACTGTGCTAGGTGTAAGTATATTTGACCTCCTAAATAACACTTTATGCTAGGTGTAAAGTATTGTTTGACTTCCTTAATAATAACACTTTTTGCTAGGTGTAAGTATTGTTTGACCTCCTAAATAACACTGTTTGCTAGGTCTAAGTATTGTTTGACCTCCTAAATAACACTGTTTGCTAGGTCTAAGTATTGT
>CABFVZ010001732.1:47239-113128 GCA_902151445.1 Timema monikensis | reverse complement strand
CTCTCGTGTCGATCGCTTGGTTGTCTATCACTTTGTACTCCTATACTTGAGCTTGTCTAGCAGTTGGTCCAAGTCGTGTCGGCCACTTGACCCACCCAGCCTTCCAAATATTTTTTTATAGTTTGTCGAGCAGTTTGTTGTCTAGCAGTTTGTATGGTGCCCTGCGGAAGTATTCGGTTGGACTAGTTAATTATCAAAGTTCGTTAGAAGTACACAGGGTTATTGACAGATCATTCGATCGGCCAGTAACCTCAATTGTTTTTATTTATTTCGAAAGAGTTGTGATTAAACTTTAGTAAGTTTTGTCGTATTCACTTAAGTTTGGAAACGAATATATTTAATAATGCCAAAAAAAGTGCTCTTTCAACGCTAACCTACGGGCTAAATATCCGTTTATAAAACTTAAAAGGGAAATCGCCTGTGAAAAATGTCGTACGGAGTTTAGTGTTGCACACGGAGGGTCTTGTAATGTGGAAAAACATTTAAAATCTTAGTAGCCCGTAACTTAAGATCAGCCCACTTGTTCTAGCAAATCGATTTCTTTGTTTTTCAAAATTAATGCGCCATCCAAGAAAGATCTCGAAGTTTCTGCTGCTGGAGTTGTCTGGGCCTATCACACTGTATGAGAAAATCACAGCTTTCGTTCCAATGATTGTGCTTTGAAAGTAATAAGTACGTGCTTTGAACCAACGTTTTATTGTGTCAGAACAAAATCGCAGTCCATTGTTACTCAAGAATTTGCACCATTGGATAATTCACAACTTAAAAAGGGGGTTGGAAAATGCAAATTATGTTTCCTTTGTAACAGACGCATCTAGCCACAGGTAACAAAAATATTACCCGTGTAGGTGAGATATTTTGATTAGTTTTATAAGGTGAAAATAAAAATATTGGACTTACAATCTCAACCTGGGGAAACTTACGAAATTATTGTAATTTATTTAAAGGATTTGTTCCAAAAGCTTAACATAACAGACAAAATAATTTATTTTCGTGGGGAAAAACAAACTGTATATTTGTAGGTTCAGGAAGAAAAGGAACGGAGAATGTTTACACAAATTGGAAACTTTTTGCAAAGAGATATTGCAGTTATTGGATGTGCTTCGCGCATAATACACAACGCTATATTAAATGCCTCTGATTATTTGTAGAAGTCGTGGTTGGGAAAATATATTCACACTTATATATTTTCACAGTAAGGGTGGAAAAATTTAAAGAAATTCGTGAAACCATTCAAATTGAGTACCAGAAAATATTGAGATACTGTTAGCAAGTCACGATGGATAGCGCTAATGCCTGCAGTGGAAATAATTTTAAAATTGTATTTGCCACAAGGAATACTTTCTGAGTCAACCTAAATTTCCCATGGCTTTGAAGACATTCTTTGAAGATGATCACTCAGAAATGTGGTTTTATTTCATACACAGCCAAGCAGCTACCTTCCAAAACTCAGTTTTAAAAGCGGAAGGTCAGAATGTTCCTCCCATAGAGGTTACTGCAGAAATAATAAATAATAAAAGATAACCTTCAAAATAAGATTAGTACTAGATTTATTCATCATGTACTGCAACTTAATGACATGAAAAAGAGGATTTTACCAATACTATTGTAATATTTGACAAGACATAATTACAATATCTAGAACCGTGGACAACGCATTTCGAGTACTTGGAAATGTTTTAATGAGCAACTCTGAAAAAACTCCAGAATGGTCTGGAGTTCAACTGTAGACTAGCCTATCAATAAAAACACTACATCGTGTCTTCTGATACATAGATTTTTGATTAAATGACTTGTGTGAATAAATACATTGAGAGCTATGTGGAATGAGAACAAATTAAAATCTGAAAAACGGTGGCTTTAACTGCTTAAACATTTCAGAGAAAACTCCATAAATCCTCAGCACATCAGTACAAGTGCAGAATATGTACTAGCACTGCCTGAAAGTTATGAAGCCGTTGAGATAGTTATTTCCGCAATTACAAATGTATGGACATCATAAGAGACCCAACTTATGGTGAGCATTTTAAGGTCAATATCAGTGAAAATATTGAATTTTGACTTAATTTTCCAGGACTTTTATTCAATGTTGCTGTCCTTACCAGCACTGTTAAAACAAATAAATTCTGTATGAAACATAGAAGTGTACTGTACACTTAGAATTTAGATGCTAAAATTTACTGATTGAATAGATATAATGTGCTTTATTTACTATTTACGTGTATGTTTCTTAGAGGTATGTTTAAATAACCACGGCAAAATAATCGTAGAAATAAACCTCTAAATTAACTGTCTATACGTTTTAAATCACAACCCTCAACCCCACAAAACAAAGTTTAGGCTTACGTATGCTTTGCTTTCTACTTGTTTTAAACAAATTACCACACAACAGCAACGTCTGAACTCAGCTAAATGCGAAAATTAATTTATATCTTATTTGTAGGGGTCAAGGATGGCCTCAAAACACGACTTTTCAGGGATCTTCCATACCAAATATACCCTAAAAACCCCCCGGTATAAACACGGACCGTTTTAGTGCAGAACTAATCTAGTCACGTTATGTATAGAGCATACTTCATACCCATAGTAACATACGCAGAGGAAACTTGGACTTATGAGGAGCATGCTGGCTGTCACCAGAAGAGATAGGATTAGGAACGAAGATGTAAGGTATAGAGTTGGGGTACAAGAGATAGTAGAGGAAGCAAGGATGAGATGGTATGGGAACGTTATGAGGATGGAAGGGGAGAGGATTCCAAGAAGATTAATGGATATTAAGTATGTAGGGAAGAGACCGCAAGGAAGAGATGGAAGGAACAGATAAAAGCAAGTGAGAGGAGGAGAGTGGAAGAGAGTGAAGGAGGAAGAATGGTGGAAGGACAAAGGAAGATGAAGGCATTTTACTAAACCAATCCCGGCACAGGATGGAAACAGTGGTTCATGATGAGGAAGAAATTCATTTATTTCACTCAAACCAGAACACGCAAGTACTGCATATTTATTAATTGGTGTTTTTTATTTTATTAAGAAGGAAAAAGATAAGCTAAACATAAAATTTGAAGCTGTGGTCTTATAAATAAACCTTCCTTTTATTTACAAGTTAAACATTTTTATCTAAATGTAAAATTATATCAAATATTAATTTATTTGGTATTTCAAAAGAGATATAATACCTTTGGGTTTACTAGTATAGTATTTTTTTGTTTAGGTAATCAATAAATAATGGTTATTATATTTTGCCGAGATATTATAGTTGTTATTTATTTAAGAGTAATGTAAAATGCATACTTGGATTATTTAGATATTCTACTTGGACACAAAGTCCACGCCACACCAACGCTTCGATCATGTAAATAAGCAAGATTGTTCAATGAAAGTAAGGAAGTTTGTAATCCTAAGATAACAGATTTCATGGCCATATATTTCTACTTGTATTTAGGTAGATCTGTATAGATATATTAAAGAAAACCAATGATAAATTTTCCATATTTCAAAACTTCACTGTAAAATGTAATTTATTTTGATAACAACGCAATTTAGTAAGAACGCAACTTTTGTAAAACATTCTACGTAGTAATGGGAAAACTGCTATCATTACTTTATTCTAATTTATTTAGAAAAATCAATCAAATATTAAACATAACACAATGATAACAAATCTATTTGAATAAATGACGTAAATAAATAATGTGAGCATATGTTTGATAAAAAACATTTTGTGTAAGAGTAAAACAAATCCATATCATTCTTACATGAAGTAGAACCATAACATGATATTCACCGACTTCGGTGGCAGAATGGTCTAAACCCTAAGCCACTATTCTAGAATTAGACTAAACTGCAGATGACGGAGTATCTAGGTTAGAATCTCGATTGGGTGTACCACATACTGTTTAAATGGTTTTTCACTCTTCTTCTGTGGAAATGTGGGTACACTTTCTCTAAATATAACCTTCTTAACCCCTAAAACCATTAGCGCAATTAGTACATAGGCATACAACCCAAACGGGTAGTTAGCTGCGGTGCTAAAAGGAAATACACTCTATTTAATAATTATAATACTTAGCACCGCTTCTTATATCTGTCCTGGTTATACGCTTAAATACTAATTGCGCTAATGGCCTAGGAATGGGAGAGGTTGAATAAAGAGTAAGTGAACCCACATTTGCGGGGAGGAAGAACGGAAAACCAATTAGGAAAAAAACATCCCCAGTTCACCCGAGTGAGATTCGAACCTTAATCTCCCCATCCTTAGCAGTCTAGTACAACATGAATCTAGCGTGCTAGCTAACTACGCCACCGAGGCGGGTCTCTCCTAGTTATATAATAGTTTAAAAATACTCTGTCGTGACAAAGAAGAAAGTCTTTAGCTCATTATTTGTTAACTATATAAAACATTCTTGAGGTAATTGATAATATGTGTTTACGAATGTGGGGGTGGACGACCATAAAGGGGTTGAAACCCCTTCCTCTGGTCTAAGAGTTTGTCTCGACATGTTACCTACTGAACGTTATAAAAATAAATAAATGTTATCTCACTTGATATAGCGACATTAAACGTAATAGATTGGAACCGTGAACCACAGTGGGAAAAAACATTTCATACCGGAAATGAAACTGTTTAAAAGCGGGATGCGATGGTCGAGGTAATCAAGGGTCGGTTTATTTATAAATGTTGTGTTGAATTCGGGCTGTGATACAATTGCCAGTGCGTCTTTTTCTTATGCTGGCAAAATCTTTTGTTGAGTTCAGGCTGTGATACAATTGCCAGTTCGTCTTTTTGTTATGCTGGCAAAATCTTGTGTTGAGTTCGGGCTGTGATACAATTAAAAGTGCATCTTTTTGTTATGCTGGCAACATCTTTTGTTGAGTTCAGGCTGTAATACAATTGCCAGTTCATCTTTTTTGTTATGCTGGCAAAATCTTTTGTTGAGTTCAGGCTGTGATACAATTGCCAGTGCGTCTTTTTGTTATTCTGGCAAAATCTTGTGTTGAGTTCGGGCTGTGATACAATTGCCAGTGCGTCTTTTTGTTATGCTGGCAAAATCTTTTGTTGAGTTCAGGCTGTGATACAATTGCCAGTTCGTCTTTTTTGTTATGCTGGCAAAATCTTGTGTTGAGTTTGGGCTGTGATACAATTGCCAGTGCGTCTTTTTGTTATGCTGGCAAAATCTTTTGTTGAGTTCAGGCTGTGATACAATTGCCAGTTCGTCTTTTTTGTTATGCTGGCAAAATCTTTTGTTGAGTTCAGGCTGTGATACAATTGCCAGTGCGTCTTTTTGTTATGCTGGCAAAATCTTGTGTTGAGTTCGGGTTGTGATACAATTGCCAGTGCATCTTTTTGTTATGCTGGCAAAATGGTTGGGTTAAGTTTCTCCCTCGGTCTGATGTGAAGTCAACTAGGCTTCGTCAATTCTATTAGAAGAGAGGAAGGGGGAACTACGGCTGAACACCAAAGTTAAGGGAAACCTCTCAAAACTTGGCGAGTTCTGTGTAAGAGCTCCAAGGCTACATTCAAACCAGAGCTGGTGGCGAGAATTAAGCTTTCGTAAATGTTTAATCAAATTAATAAACATGCACTCTGATCTTGATGAAAATAGACAGGACAAGAAAACAAGTTCTAAAATGGCCTGCCTTTTAGTATAGTGGTCAGAAATCCTTGTTACTGGTCTAGAGGTACCGAGTTTGATTACTGGCAATACCAGAGGAATTTTTCCTGGAGGGGGAGCCTTACAATTGTTGCCATTGTCTGGTTAATTAAGTTTTAAGTTGGGTTTAAGTCTTTTACTGGCACCACAGAATAATCATTATTATCATCCCATCATCTGAATTGGTTGAAGTAGCAGCACCTAGATTGTACCCCAACCTCAGAAGATAAGTTACATATCCAACATTGTCAGAAGACATAGCATGTATAGCCAACAAACCATGGTGCCATACGGTAAAACATATTCCAGTATCATTTAAAGCATAGTGGAAATTTGTTGTAACCATTTACGCAATGATTGTTTATTTCCAATAAATTCTACCTTTGGTCATTTCTACTGTATTAGTGTAGTTAAATACGGGTAGCCAGAAGAATAATACGACTATGTAATAGTATTATTTTATCCGCCTCATATGTAATTATCACTTATAATAGCCATGTTCAATATATTCAAGCTTAAAAAGTATTTTACTTTTCTTTCTGGGCTGTGAGATATTATGGTATAGCAACACTCTGCAGTCTCTCTAAGACATGTCGAAGTCTTCCACGGGAACAAGGGAGGGGATACAATAGAAGGTTGTGGTATCGGAACAATCAAAACGTTCTAGAACGTTTGGAATAAAAGAATATTCTGAAAGGTTAAAAATGAATGGCTCCCCCAAGTATTGAAGGAGATATCACGCTGGTACCACGAGTAACCTACGTCGTTATTTCCGTCAAATATGTCAAGTGTAATATCGTATAGCGCGACACATTTATTAAATTATTTATAGTAAATGAATCAATAATAATATCTCCCTTTAATTACATGATTTAATAAATTCATTTTTTATAACATCCTATATAATATTTATTACAGTTTGAGTTTACAATACAATATTTTTCAATTTACCATTTTAATATCAATGTTACAAAATAATTATTTATAAATTACCAATCCATATATGTGATTGCCCTGAGAGGAGCTCTAGGTGGAGATCTTACTAATTTAATTTAATAATTTGATTTAATGGTGGAGGGTGATAGTTCATTGAAATAGATACAATAAAAGGCTGTTGGGTATTTTAGAACATTTAATTTTAAAAGAGGTTAATAAAAAAAGTCAATGTGCATTTATTATATTTTCAGACAGTAATATATTAAATAATTCAATAATGTTAAAGTGACCAGTTTTATAGTAAATGATTTGTTTGTAGCGTATTGCTGTTTTATTAGATTAAGTTGTGTATATATATACTCGTATATATAATTTTAGAAAACAAAGTTGATTTTTGAATTGATTGAATCAATTAATTTATTTTGATATTTTTTTCTTGAAAATAAATTATTAACAATCTAATATTAACGTTATTTATAGTAAGTACAGTAAATATTAACGTTATTTATAGTAAGTACAGTAAATATTAATTAAAGAAAAGAGAGCTCCATGTAGGTATTGATTTACTTAAAGAGTTCTAATTTTTTAATGTGAGTTTTTGATGTTTTTTGAATGGTTTTGGGAGATGGTTGTATATTTAGTAGCCATGAAATGCGCAAGTGTTTTTTTCCGTACTTTGTTCTAATTGAATTTAGGTATAAATCCCCAACATATCTCGTGTGGTAACTGTGTTGGGAGTTGTATTTGTTTGAGAAATTCTTCACTTTAAAGTGTACAAATAACAATATATTGATTTTGTGAAGATCTAAGATTGGGAATATGTCATTTTCTGTGTATATGTTTTTGCTCATGCATAAGTTTGTTGGATAAATATGTTCCATATAACTTTGTTTTGTGCAACTTGAAGTGGATTGAGAATACTGGCAGCCTCGTTACCCATATATGTCTGAGGTACCCATATATGTCTGAAGTACTGAAAGTGACTATTTACTAGAAAATGATAAAAAATGAGTTTTATTTTTGGGGGTACTCCAGGTAGTCCTCGCAATATACCTATTGCAGACAGTGTTTTCTTAAAGACTGACTCTTTATGTGTTTACCAGCGTGTTTGTCTATATATAAACCTAAATATGTAACACACCTAGCTTGATGTAAAGGTTTACCTGCCACGTTTTATGTATATACAGATCATAGTACATTTGGGGGGAGGTACAAATAATGTAGTTTGATTTGTTAGCATTCATTGTTAATTAATTTAGTCCTAGCTATTTGCTAAATGTGCAGACATCTTCTTGCATTAAGGGTGTGGTTAGAGCTACGTTTCCACACGAGTCATAAACAATAACGGCATCATGTGTATACAGCATGGGACGCCATTAAGTGATAGTTTGCCTATAGTGTCTAGATAGATAAAGAAAAAGATAGGTTCTAGGACACTTCCTTGTGGAACTCCTGTCTTAAAAAGTTCAAGGTCACTATTGGATTCATTTAATTTAACAAGTTGATATCTATTTGTCAGATAGTTTGATAAGAGTTGTTTATTAATACTCTTATTACCATACAAAATAGTTTTTAAAAGTATTTCATGATCTACGGTGTCAAAAATTTTGCCTAAGTCAACAAATATAGCTGAAGCATAATATTTACCTCTATCATTTGAGGTTTGTGACTCACTAGTTAGCTATATTGCTGCATTGGTAGTATTCGAGGAGGGGCAGAATCCCTATTAATGCTTATACAACAGAGATTTTGTTTCAAGTTAATTTAATAACCCTTTTTAGATGATCTGTACAAATATTTTATCAATACTGAATTCGGGCCGTAATAGTTAACAACTTTACTGTCCCCTGTTTTGTAGACGAGAGTTATTTGGGCTTTTTTTTATGGCATCTGGATAGATAGATACCTGTTTGGATCATTTGGTTTAAGACCATCACTGCAGTGTTTGATCACAGTTGGTGTAAGACCATCACTGCAGTGTTTGATCACAGTTGGTGTAAGACCATCACTGCAGTGTTTGATCACAGTTGGTGTAAGACCATCACTGCAGTGTTTGATCACAGTTGGTGTAAGACCATCACTGCAGTGTTTGATCACAGTTGGTGTAAGACCATCACTGCAATGTTTGATCACAGTTGGTGTAAGACCATCACTGCAGTGTTTGATCACATTTGGTGTAAGACCATCACTGATACATGCGTATTTTAGAACTGAACTTTGTCAGTTAACAAATTTGGTACCCACATTGGTGGGCACGTGTTGTAAAAGTCAAGTTAACTTAATCTGGTTCACTGTTATGGGTAGAATGGAATTAGAATACGAGCATGATCTACTTTTATTTTCCTGAAATCGTTTTAAACTTTCCCTCCGCACAATTTAAAGTAGGCTACATATCCTATACACTCTTCCTTTCTCCTCGATAAACCAATAGTTTCAATATCTATGGTTACATACAATATAAATTAGAACCCTCTTGAACACGTTTAAAAGTGATATAGAGTCCTGGTCATTTTATGAACCTGGATTTATTAGTGATGGAGCATTAACGTGCTTTATCAAAGGTCCCAGTGTTCAAATATCATTATTCAACTTATATTTTAATGAGTATTTGTGAACGCTACTTATCAGTGCCAAATATTAATTTCAATTTACATTGAATCAAAGAAAGCTAATTATGTATTATTTTAAATCTTACCTTTCTCAAGGTGTGCTGTGGAGTTCTCAACTTCATCCTGATTTTCCATTTCATTTGAACTTATTGTTTGTACATTTTTCATAATTTGTCCACCCATTTCTCAGCTAATAAACATTTTCTTATTTTGGGTTCTCTTTATGGGAAATATATTTAGTTATGAAAATTATTGTGAATACCCAGCTCACTAATAACATTCATTTTTATATAACTTTACTTTGCTAGAAAAAAATATAGAAGCCTGTATTTAACTTTAACGGTAAACATATAAACGTTTCTTAATTACTAATTAAACTATGTTTAGTAACATCATATTATCTTGAAAATAAACTAACGATTTAAGTAATATTTTTATTTGTAAATTTAAAATGATTGACGAAATATATCTCATTGTTGTTCTCCCCAGTTAATGTTTTCTCGTGGTTTGTGTCGGGACAGGTGTAGAATGAACGGCCCATCTCAGGAGGGAACTGAACTGCGCATGCCTTGAAACAGAAATGAAAAAACAACATAAATGTTGCGCAGTTAAGTTTCACACCTCCCTAATCAGTGTGCGTCACTGTGAATGCAAATATTATCCACTAGAAAGACGTAAGGACTCGGATAAACACATGTAACGGTCATATACACACACTTGACATATATATGATCAGTAATGTTTGTAAACAGTAATGAACACAAGTATAAGATTCTCTTAATTATGATTACAAAACCACTTTTAACCTAGTTGCACCGACCATATCTATTCTCAGTACAGAACCAGGAATACATTTTATTCCTCTGCTCGACTTTTCTACTAAACTAAACATAACCCTGCCACACAACGTAACAATCATGTCAATACTAGTTAAAACACCAGCTTGGTTGCTCTCAATTGAATTAACAGTAATGTATTCGGATGAAACTTAATTTACATGATCCTAATTGAATTATTAGTCCTATATTCGGTTTAATATTACTTTACATGCGTCCAAATGAGTTACCCTTCTTATATTTGGACTAATCTTTCATTACATTATATAAATTGACATATATGCTCAAGATTTCATTAATCCTATTGTACGTCTTCCCAAATGAAATATACGGATGGCTAAGACTTAACCTCAAACGCTCCAATTTGACAAATATGACCACGAAGAAAACTAATACCACCTTAGATTCTCCAAATTAACATATCCAGCCAAGTCTTGAACTTTTCTTAGCTTACATACCCTCATCTTAAATATTCAAAAAAGATTAATCAATTCGACATAAAGTTCTTGGTATAGTTATAGCATTATTTGGAAATGTCAAGACCATATATGTAGTTATTATTAAACTGTATGTTCTCACTAAACAAAATATAAAATACTCTATTTAATGAACCACCTTGCCACAAACTATTTAACATTTAACAATATTACAAACTCATTTTAATTCCTGGTTAACTAAAATTGCACACTGGTGAGTTAACATTATCTAGAAAGTTGTACCCCATGAACAGGTTGAGAATTTTTTTGTTGTGTAAATATTTGGTCCCAACTAAATCAAATTTTCCTTAAATGCATATCTATTCTTGCAAACGTTTATTTTTTACTTTACTAAAATGCACAAAAGGGAAATGAATATAATCATGGCATGGTTATTTAAAATTATGATAGCTTTTTTTCCCAATGCCCTATAATTGTTTGTTTAGTTATTATTGCTCCATACAAAGTCTCTTAAGTCATGTTTGAACAGATAAGTCACCATAATGTTGGTATCACGTACGTGAGTAGTTCCATGGTTTACATTGTTACAGTCAAAGGAGAAATGCTGTGGATATCTGTTCACCTGTGCGATCACGTAATACTCTCTATCGGGTTACGAGGATTGCTTCAGCATGAATTTACGAATAAAAAGAGATGTGCGAATGTTCGTTTTATAAATAGGAAGTGAATTACAGGGGAAGCTTTAAATATGAGAGACATGGCGAGTCTAAGTTTGCAGATAAGGTCGCATAGTACTTCCTTAAGTTTTAAATTATCCATTAAGCTCATATGTGTAAGGAGAAAGTCTTAAAACGAAAAAACAAAGCATATGATATTATTTTATGCTGAATTTTCTTAATTTATCAATGTTTACGATAGATCAGTAAACTTGGTTGTAACAAGATTATGGATGTAATAAACAAAAAAAAAAGACATGATGATTTATGTTTACACATATTATCATAATTATAACGAGTGTATTACACAGATATAGGCCTACCTTACACATTTTGGTAACCATGAAAACATTAAAACATTCCTAGCTTCTCGGATATTAGGAAATATACAAACCTTGGAATGTACTGAGATTATTATTATTATTATTATTATTAGCACCGCGTCTTACTACCCGTTCGGGTTATACGCACTTACGCTAATGTGTAATGGTAGGGTGATTGTGAGATGAAATGAAGGACCTACAGTTTAACGTGGAATCCGAACCACGGTGGCGGCCTGGCATTCCACACATTCACAAGATGTTACTGAGAATAGAAGGGTGACTTAGCTTTTATGAGCTCCCACATCGGATTACGTGGCCAGTTTATGACCTTGCTTTGTGCTTGTGGTCCATCTGCACTCTACCTACATCTCCAGTATCCAGCCTCTGGCCCCACTTTACCCAAACACCGCCATGACTGTAAGATAAGTCATAAACGAACCTTTCCGTTGGAAACATGTCTAACGACAAAATAACGTGTCGCTTAATTTGTGAAAAAGAATAAATTATTCGTTGATTTAATCGTGGTGCGAAAAATATTAAAGTGTGTAAATATTTTTTTCATAGAGACTATATATATATATATATACATATATATATACATATATATATATATCTATATGTGTGTGTGTATGTGTGTGGTTCGGAAACTCAAGGCCCGAACTGCACATATCGCTTGTTTGAATCAAAGCTATACAAAATACCTATACACTCACATCCAGCAGACTAGGCTTATACCATTAAGGGCTGGTCTTATGACTCCTGGATTAATATTAATCTGGTAGATAAATATGTATATCTTGTTGATAAGTTAAAACTGCGTCTTATGACTGCCAGATAGCATTTATCTGTCAGATAAAATGTATTTATGCATCACACTTTTATCAGAAGGTAACTGATAAATTTTATCTGAAAGTTAAAATGGGTGTTGCCCTGGTGACGTGTTGCTTTTCATGAGTTTTCACCTATCAGAATCTGTTTTTAGGTTAAGATATTAGTTCACATGTTTAGTAGGCACAGACATAAGCTCTAATTATATATTATAAAGTTAGAAAATTTAATTCATACTTTAATAAATACTGACGGGCTATTTTCAGATTTATATTCAGATAAAAACAAATGATTTAACTATGAGTACAATAAATGAAATTTTGTAAATGCTGTACCAAACTCTCGAATAAATTTTGACAGACACCGTAATTAGTACCTTCAATACAACCTAACTTCTGCGCCCACGTGACGCCATCTATTTACTTACATTGGCTAGCCACAATTTTTTGAACAAATGTTGAGCGTTGTAGCCACTATCCATGTCTTAGCAGTCTCATCAAAGTTTATACTCATGCGCACACCAGTAAAAACAGTACTAACCTTGCGTTTTATGCATTAAAATATATTTATGGTACAGATAGCTATTCGGCAGATAAATCCAGTTCATAATCCACGTAAAATATTGAAGTTGCTGATAACCTTTATCTGGTCGCTAACTTTAACCTCCCGATAGCTATATTTATCCTCTAGTCATAAGACTGGCCCTAAATTGAGTTCAGAGTTTCGGCGTACAGCGCCTAGAAGGCCAAGCCGTGCAAGCATGCGTGTACAACGGGTTGCATATGATTTAGGTGATTGTCATTGCACACCTTGACCTCTTGGAGCACGGCAGTAGAACATACCACAATTAATAGTAAACAACACACCGGTAATCTAGAAATGCGAGTACGTTTTGAGGGTCATCATTAACGGTCCTACATTACAGAAAGTGCTTGCCATTGCAGTATAACATGTGCAACAGTCCCCAGGGATGCTGACCTTGGAGGCCGGGATTGTTATACGCAAGGTGAGTCCATTGTTGTCTAGATACAGTTAATGTATATTTTTTTCCAACGTAACCCAAAAGTATTGAGAGAGTATCGTGTTAAATTTTATATATTACTATTTTTTTTCACCCCGATATAATTATTTCGTTGATATTAAATGTAAATGTGAATTTTGAACACAAAGTATAGTATGTTAAACCTGAGCTAACCATTTATTATTTATGCATTTATTTGATTTACTACTCTTTAATGCCATCACTGGATTTAAAGTAAAAATTGCTGGATACCTTTTAATAATCCCCCTTATATATAAATTCATAAATATAGTGTTTTTATGACTAAAATATTTTTTACATATTTCTAATTGTTTAGACTACGTCACGTGACCACACTTATTCACTAGTTTTCCGGCGAACCTTTGAATCAACATTAACTCGGAAAATATGGCTGGATGGGAGTTTTATTTCTCATTATTTTTAATGTAGTTCATTATTCTGAGCCAGCCGATTAATGTTGACCAACTCTTATTTGACCACCAAGTTGGTTGGGGGTTGGGGGTTCAAACCTCCCCGAAATTTGATGAACAAACTATATATGACTTTTCTTATGGTTCGAACAATATCAAAATTAAGATACAACTACAAATTAGGTGGCTGTGTTACCGTAAAAAACACTTCAGAGAGCTTCTAGAACGGTTTATTACTTATAATATTTTCTAGCTTCTTGCAATTAGGGGATGTGCCCCTCCCCCCCTGAAATTATTGGCTGGTTACGGCCTTGTTGAAAACATAGTCTATTAATTTATGTTCATGATAAAAACAAAAGGTTTTACTAAAACATCATGATCCTAGAAAGGGAATATAGTAAATAATGTTTAGTCCTCTGCTTTAAATTATTCTCTGGACATGCTGTGAGGTATTTTTACAAAACTTATTTTATAAGTGAAGAATGTCTCTCGGCTATATCCCATTACTTGCATGTAAATGAATGCTGCTATATCCCTCTCTCTTCTATATTCTTCTTTCCTCGTTTCCAGTTTTAGTTTGATATAGAGTCTGCAAGGCTACTTTATTCTGACTGAACGAAGAGGGTGCAATTTGTTACGGTCCATGACCAGACTCGGGCTGCTAAGAGAAACTCTCCATTATTTAATGGTTACTGCCATTCGAAGAGGAGACGATTTGAGAAAGAAGCCATTCTTGAAGGGTGATTTAGCTTGTCGAGTGATGTTTGGATAATAGTGTGAAGGTGATGGGGTAAGAAGTAGTTATACTTGTGGTGGTGAACTCCTCTAAAAGGAAATAAAATAAATCCTCATGAGGAAATATTTAAACTATTATTTTTTAATTTAATCATGGTTTTAGGTACTATGGGTTGTATACGACCTCAATAAGCAACTAAGCTGGTAAGTGAGGAGCAATTAAAAAAATAAAATATTTTCTAGTAATAATTTCTAAAGGAGGGTGTTAGTACCCCCAAAATCTTCCCCTACCTTCTTGGTACGGCACTGCATAATAGCTAGGATCTGTTGACTCAATCTTTTTCATCTTATTGGTCCCGTAGTCCACATATCACATACATGCACCACATGGACATACACCTCATACACACAAGCATGCACAATACACAAAGCTACAAACACAAACATGTAAAATCACACAACCAACAATACAGGATAAATCCATAGAAATGATGCACTAAGAAGTTTACATTTTTGGTAAATAGTAACGAAAGGGGGAGGTTACAACAAAGGGTTACATTGAATTAGTGATATTATTTTAGTAAATTTTACTTAATGGAGAGTGTTTGATCCTTTCAACGTGTATAATGATATAACTTTTAATGTCATGTTGTAAGCTCACTCTTAAAATTCAGTCTATGCTTTCGACACATTTTCAGTGCTATTAAAATTCTTCTTCATTTATCGGGAGTTTATATATTTTTTCTATCTTAGGGGAAGGGTTGAATACTACCCGCTTGTGCCATTTGGGGACACGACTGGACAGTTACTGTTACAGTCCAACACCAATGAACACATGAATGTCCTGTAGTAGAGTTTTGTCCTGTGACATATATTTTCCTGAAGCGACATGTGTGTTCGAGAGAAGGGTTGTGGTGGTGAGGGTAGAAGGGGATAGTAAGCACTCCACGTGGCGAGTATGTGTCCTGAATATTGAATGATCCTCTTCCCACAACTTGTTGACGTCAAACATAGAGAGCACACTCAATGACTACCAAACTGGCGCCTCTACCCCGAAACATTCACTTAGTTCTAATGACCGAGTGTAAACAGTTTTTCAAATCTCTATCGTAGCAACAAGGGCATACACCTAGGGTTGAGGTCAAATTTGAGCTTCAGTATAAGCTTACAGCTACATTTGTCTCTGCCTTGAGCATTGTCCAGAGCGTAACTTATAATATATGTCATTCTAAACCATATGTTTAAGTTAGTGTTTAGGTCACAAGCTCCAACACTATTCCCTAGCCCTAGGATGCATCCATTTAACTAACTACGCCAATACAGTCGAGGGTTTTTCGAAAATTTAATGGGTTTTCCGAAAAAAATTAACTTAATATAATTAGAATATATTACTGTTATTTATTACATTAGTTGTCTATTAAAATGTATTTATTGTTCACTTTTATGAAAACAATATTTAATTAGTTATACACAGAAAAATAAGTTTTGTACATGTTACCAGAAAATAATGGGACTTAAAAAATAATTTTTTATAATCATACTAATTTTGTAGTCAACATTAAATTTGCTGTAACCTGCACAAAACTGTTTTTTCTGTGTAACAATAAAAATAAATATAAAATGAACAAAATGTAATTATTTTCTAATATAAATCCTTAAAATCTATTTTTGACATTAACTTGAACACATATTACCCAAACAAGTTTTAGCAGAAATTTGATTGTGACCCACATAGATAGGGGTACGTAGACAAACGTTAGGTTCATTTAGTGTGATTTGTTTTTATTAGAATTTCTGACTACATATATGGAGGTCCCGGGTTCAATTCTTAGTGCGTCCTGATTTATCTGGAGCAGTGGGTATGGAACAGTGTCAACTCAGTCACGTGGGGAATCAATTTGGGTTTGAAATTTCTAATCTTTCATTTTATATTAAGGTTCGGAATCTTGATTCGGAAACGAATCCTATCAAGATTTATAATTGTATTAATTTCAAAGTTTCACAGATTTACTAGGAGACACACATTTGTTTTTCAAATATTGGTAGGGCCCCATTTTGACGAGTTAATTATTTACTATGAGGGATAACATTGCCGAGAGAGGTCCATGGTAAATGCTGGGCGAGCCAGTACAAAGTGCATCGCCAGGTCTTGTTGAAGCAGCGGAGGACCACAGCTTCCGGCAGCAGTAATAACATCACCATCATATCGTATTGCACCTGTTGGAGGGCAGATATTGAAGAGCTCCCTCCTCTAACACGGGGCACCCAACAAGATTAGCTCACTGGTTCGAGAGGGTTCATTAGTTGGCAGGTCGGCTTTGAAGTTTCAAGTGAAGGCCAACTCGCATCAGACTCCGGGATTGGATTAGTCCTTGGCTGGAGCCGCCTGACCGGAAACAGGCGATTGATCCACCTAGCTCTGCTGTCTGTCGGGGTTATCCGGTGGAGCATCGTATCTGAGGGGGAACTTTATCCAGGGAACAAAGAAACTTTCACTTGATACATGGATGATTAGAGTGCTCTGAAAGTGTGGCGGGACTAGCGTGTAGCATACTCCATGTTGAGGGTTGTTTTAGTAGTCGACTGATTCCAAAATAACAGACTACCATTAGCATCTATGCAAACAAGATGGTCGTTTATTGAATACAGTTTTGTGTTGATACCTATTAGCGCTGTACCGGGATATTTAATTAGATCATTAAAATGTAGGACTATTCTCTTTTATGTTAGAGGGATCTTCTTATCCTTAATTAGATTATGATGGATAAAAGTGTGAATAAATATAATCGTTTTCAATCAAAATTGATAAAGTATTAACCTATTCGGTGGCCACGTGGTCCAACGCACCAATCCAACAGTAGACTAGACTGCCCATGACGGAGGTATCGAGGTTCGAATCTCGGTCGGGTGTTCTGTGGGTGGTTTTTCTAAAATAGTTTTATACCCTCCCTCCAGGGGTACAAGTCCTCTAAATATAACCCCCCTAATCCCTAAGACCATTAGTGTAATTAGTATAAATGCGTAGAACCAAAAAGGGTAGTAAGAAGCAGTGATAAACACCTATTAAGTCTTATGCCGGGACCACGAGCAACTTAACGTTGACTTGCAGTTAACTTAACGTAATATATGTCCTGGGAGGTCTTTCACGGTAAGTGAACATTACTAGAGGTGTATCACGTGATCTAGCCAACCAATAATTATACAAGTTACGTCAACAGGGCTAATTATTAGTTCATTTGTTGGTTTTAAGACCAAGGTTTACTCTTTATCTTAAGTTAAAGTGATCAGACATAGAATTAAAATAATTAAATCAAAATAGAAAATATCATATTCTGAAAATCGAAAAATGACACCTGGACACGGGAATCGAACTTTAGTTTAGTACGCCAATGCTCCTACAACTGAGCTATCCAGGAATCGTCCCGTGCTAAGTTTACCAAAAATTTGATAATAAATATAACATCGATTGAAAACTGTAACCATTTACAGATCAACACTTTAAAAATAGTACAAGTCACAGATCAAAACACATTGGTACTCTAGAATGGAGATGTTTTGTTCAATTTGTTAAGTGACAGTTACGTGAGTTGTGATCACACATCTGTTTTCTTAAGTTAAGTGGACCTTAAGTGAAGTTACGTTAAGTTAAAGTCAAGTTGAACGTGATCCCAGCATTAGTATAAAAAGTGCTTAGTTAGCATACGCCTATGTAAATACATTATAATTTATTGATAATCTTCGCCTTGGCACGTGAATGAGCTAGGGATGAGCTAAGTTGGCATTTAAGGAGGCAATACATAGTAAATAAAGTAAATATTGATTAGCCAATTGATCAGTGTCGTGGTGCAGTGTTGCCAGGTTAAGCAGAGTTAGTTTAAACTATACCTGTGATATATTCTCATCATTCAATAAGACAATGATTGTTCAGGTATCAAATAAAACAAACTTCTACGTGAGATATGTAGAACAGAACCTATGTGTGATGGTTCGAATGAGGGTTGGGTTATAGCGGGCATACCACAGTAGGTTTCAACAAGCTTTGATTACCCTGGCAGCACCTCACGCGATGACACTGCAAATTATGCATATGGTAGATAATAATTACATAAAAGTGCAAGCAAACATATTATTTATAAAACATTTACTATGCATTATAGTTCAAGTGGTACAAAAATTAATCATATTTTATTTAAATGTAAATTAATTTTTTAGAACCTCATTAAAGTAAATAATAATAATAATAATAATAATAATAATTATTATTATTATTATTAACACCACGTCTTACTGCCCGTTCGGGTTATACGCACTTACGCTAATGTGTAATGGTAGGGTGATTGTGAGATCAAAATGGAGGACCAACAGTTTAACGTGGAATCCGAACCACGGTGGAGGCCTGGCATTCCACACATTCACAAGTTGTGATTAATACATGTCTTGTCAGAGGCGAAGGAAGGGTTTGGCAATCAGATAGATCTGTGCCGGGACCGAGGATTATATGTTTTTGTTATTTGTCAAAATATATTTCTCATTATTAAATCAATTAGGTACTTCGAGTATATTAGTGTGTTTTGGTTTCACCACTGTGGTCATAACGTATAAAAACGTAAATAAAAATAAACATAAACTTTCACACATAAATAAAAAACCTCTTTGTTGGAAGCTTGCAAGTGAGCTATAGCGACAGAAAGGTCGCCACCATTAGCGATGATGGTACCAATACTTACGGATAAAGGGTGTCATTTTGTCAGCACAACAAGTCCTCTGGCTACTAACTTCAGTTTTCTAAACCAGAGCTGCTATTTCTTTATCCAAGTAACTCCTAATTTGTCCTCACAATGCTGAGTTGGACCTCCTTCAAGACCCACTGCTTCACAGATACATTACTGAAGAACCAGGGATCAATCCCGGGTCCTTCCGGTCTAAATCCAGGGGCTCTGACCACTATATAGCATTATATATGCCTAAATAAGTTTTAATTATTACATAATTTTAATACTTAAATAAGTTTATTGCCAAAAACAACCTTTATAGATAAAGCAATCAAAATAAACAATCAGGGTTATGAAAAGTTTTTAAGTACATATCATTTTACCAAATGTAATACTCACCTCCTCATGATCAAATTAATATAAACCTTGTTTGAATGTCTTGGGTGTATATTTATATATACAAAATTAGGCTCATAAGTGAAGGACAGCTAAATTCTATCAGGTTTCTATATATGTATCATTTCAGTTAAGCTGTTTCTGAACTAAAACGTTTTTAATGAACGTTATTGAAACCTCCTTTGCGGCGACTATTGGTAGTGATGCAGTCGCCATTTTAAAATGTATATAAAATTAAAAAACTTTATATAACATAAATATAAAAATTAAATTTAATAAGTATTTCAAAATAAAATAAAATAATTATTATCATCACCTCGTCTTACTACCCGTTCGGGTTATACGCACTTACGCTAATGTGTAATGGTAGGGTGATTGTGAGATGAAATGGAGGACCTGCAGTTTAACGTGGAATCCGAACCACGGTGGAGGCCTGGCATTCCCCACATTCACAAGATGTCTGGTCAGAGGTGAAGGAAGGGTTTGGTAATCAGATAAATTTGTGCCGGGACCGAGGATTGAACCCCGGACCGCCAGCACAGAAGTCCGACATCTTACCCTTAGACCACCAGGTCACCTAGAAAAAAAAAGTTTTTCATATTGTTTATTTGGGTAGAAGTTCCTGACTAAAGATCCAAAGGTCCCGGGTTCGATTCCTGGCGCTCCAAAAAATTATCTGGGAAGCAATGGGTTCTTGAACGGAGTCAAACTCACCATCGTGAGCACAGATGAGGAGCTACATGAATAAAGAAGTAGCGGGTCCATTTTAGAAAACTGAGATTAATGGCTGGATGTATTGTTGTGATGACCACATGACACCTTCTATCCGCAAATGTTAGCAGTATAATGACAAATGAAGGTGGCTACTCGTTTAGTACATCTCGCTTGAGGGCTCACACGATAATGCTATTTATTATTATTAATATTTATTTAGAATACTCTTATTTCACGCCTTCGTTCGTTTAAACCAAAATAATATGATATTTTTAAGAGTCAAATTGGAAGAAAATTGACAATAATATTTATGCATTAGAATTATATTTCAATAATCTGGGCAACATATTCAATTATTTCAAAATATATCAAATCTTTCCCTGAAAAAATAATTATTTATTATTTCAAAATAAATTGAAACCATAATTTGGTACAAATAACAGCCGTCTACAATATATACATTCAAATCTAGTAGAAAAATGAGAGCTCAACATTAGACTCGAACCTGGCTCTTCGAGTAAGAGCACTTATGCTTAAATGGCTCAGGTTTATCTTCTGTCCCGATCTCATCCATAGTTTAAGGTGGAGTCTGTAATGGACGCGTGAGACCGTCAGCTGCTTACACAAAATCCGCCGTAAGCTATAAATTGTTATACGGCAATAAACAGACTTGGAACATGGATAGCCCAATGGTAGAGATGCACAACGTACTAAGTCGAGGATGTATAAGGGTCCATTATACACCCTTTTAACTGAATAATTTTTAAGAGTAACTATAGGTTCAATATAGTTATTTATTGTTATTGTAAATATACATTTGTTATAATAATAATAGTTTATTGTATGTTATATGGCCTCAAGTCTATATCTTTATTTTAACATTAGCTATAAAATTAGGGGTAGTTTACTTATAAACTACTATTGAATATTAACATATTTTAGAATATAAACATAACAATTCTTTTCAAAATTGGTGTAGGAGATATTTTACATAAAATCTGTTGTTATTTGTTGATTATATTTACTTAAAACTGACTTAATAATTTTGAAACTTTTTAAAAAATGGTTGTTACGTAAAAATATAGAATTTTAAAATTCAATTCCAAACTAATAAATTCCATGAGAAATTATGTGCGATCTTGAGTCGTAGCATTTATTTTAATATTACGTTCCGCCCCAAGATTTTTAACTGATTTATATAATGGGTGGAGTATGAAGACAATAGTTTAAAGAAAATGCACCCAAATCTGCGTCGAGAAGGGATAGGATATTCACACTTCGAAACAACCTATTTTGACCTGGCCGGGATCCAAAACACCACCTCCTAGTACTTGCTATCAATTTTGACCTGGCCGGGATCTGAAACTCGACCTCCTAATATCTTGTTATCTATTTAGATCTGGCCGGGATCAGAAACTCAACCTCCTAGTATCTTGTGATCTATTTTGACCTGCGGGGATCTGAAACTCAACCTCCTAGTATCTTGTGAACTATTTTGACCTGCGGGGATCTGAAACTCAACCTCCTAGTATCTTGTGAACTATTCTGACCTGGCGGGAATCTGAAACTAGACCTCCTAGTATCTTGTGATCTATTTTGACCCGGTCGGGATCTGAAAATGGACCTCCTAGTAATTGCTATCTATTTTGACCTGGCGGGGATCTGAAACTCAACCTCCTAGTATCTTGTGATCTATTTTGACCTGGCGGGGATCTGAAACTCAACCTCCTAGTATCTTGTGATCTATTTGACCTGGCGGGGATCTGAAACTAGACCTCCTAGTATCTTGTGATCTATTTTTACCTGGCGGGGATCTGAAACTCAGCTCCTAGTATCTTGTGATCTATTTTGACCTGGCGGGGATCTGAAACTCAGCTCCTAGTATATTGTGATCTATTTTGACCTGACGGGGATCTGAAACTCAACCTCCTAGTCTCTTGTGATCTATTTTGACCTGGCGGGGATCTGAAACTCGACCTCACAGTATAAGTAATCAATTTTTTTTTGCGAGAGTGAAACGGTTCTGTGGATTCACACGCTCGTCGAAAAACAAGAGCAGAACATAAATGTGGTCACATGACGAACCACAAGAAATGACCAATGACCAATCACAAGAATTAGCACGAACTGCTTGGATCAATCAGCACCAATAGAAACAAGCTCGGCTCTGTCCAAACTCCTCCATAAAAAAACTGCGCGTTTGAAACCAACCAGCTCATTCAGTGCTCATTCAGTGCTCATTAAGTGCTCATGCGCTAAATGAAAGATTCAATATGCTCATGCGCTTAAAAAAGTGAGATTCACGAATATATCTTCAAATACTGTTGTTAAGCTATTTAATATTTGTGTTAACATGTGAACATGGGCCTGTTATAAATTTTCGGTTAACGCGTTAATCAAGCATTAGACAATTTAAAAGTGATCTAATAATTGTTTATAATGTATCAAGTGTGAGGTGAAATTTGAAAGAGGACATCTTTTCGGAATTCTCGATTTTGGGATTATTACACTTTCTTGCATAGATTAAAATGCTAATAAATTTAATACCAAATTTACATCGATATCTTAAAATTTGACTGAGCTATGATAGATTAAAAATTTGGTATAAAAATAAGGTGCTTTGAAAAAAAACGCTTTCAAAGTCTATCGATTCATCACTGCTATTCTCTGGTAAATTTCTGTTATGAAAGTAGTCTTCAAAAGCTTGGTAATCTTCATCACAAATATTGTTCACAACTATTTTACTAAGCACCCTCAAAATATGTTTTTCAACCAGTTTTCATTATTTATATTATAAAATAACACACAATATATTCACTTGGTGGTACAAAAAAAAAACTGTAATAGCTTAACAGTATAAAAGGGACTTCATGTCTGCGAAACTTTACTGTTATCTTTTTATTTGATTTATGCTGTTATTAACAACTTATTTAAAACGTATCTCTTGTCGCCAGAGATAAGAAAATATCAGACACATTCTTCCCTTGCAAATAATGTGGGGAATGCCAGGCCTCCACCGTGGTTCGGATTCCACGTTAAACTGTAGGTCCTTCATTTCATCTCACAATCACCCTACCATTACACATTAACGTAAGTGCGTATAACCCGAATGGGTAGTAAGACGCGATGCTAATAATAATAATAATAATTCTCTTGCAAAACATTTTAATTTAGTTCCTTGAAACACCACTAGTGTTATGTTGTTAAAAGGGTACTCTTGTCGGGGCCATGTTACTTAGCCACGACAAGAGTGTCCTTTACCGTGGTTAATAAATCTGAGATTTTTATGGTATACTACTTATTATGTGTGAATTTGGATGACTCTATCAGGTGGAAAACAAAACTATTTTTAACTACCAACAAAAAAAATATGCAATTTTTAACACTTACCACTTATTTTGTTTCTCATTAAAAATTAAACTCTTCAACAAGAGGTCCTCTTTCTGAATCAGCCTCACAATTACAGATCCTATATTTCTTAAAAACTATGAATTGTCTAAATACATTGTACTTAAATCCTGAAAAATTAAAAGTTACGTAAGATCATCACTTTTTTTCCCCTCCGAACTTTAGCACCTTATTACTGATACAATAATTCCACTAGTGGGTGAAGGAATAAGGAAGGTAAGTTTATAGACGAAATGAATCTGCATTTGCGTGGAGGAATAGTGAGAAACTATTTAAGAAAAACCACCATCAGAAATTTTAACCCCGATCTCAACACCATCTATCTCCGCCATGTTAGTAGCATTAACTTGCTGACGATATTTTTTTGATATTGGGAGTAAATATTTATCAAGGTAAGTCACAGGATTGTTGGTTTTACTAGTTCACACCAACAAGTTATGACGCGGGGATAGTTCGTTCGTTGAAATGTGGACCCTGTCACGTTTTTTAAACATTTCAAGAACAAACCCTATATACTACGATTTATTAAAAGAATTACTTAGAACACGATGATAAGAGTTTTTAGAAATCACTTGTTTTTTCTCTCTTGCGTCTAAAATTGATAATGTTTCATTCTAATCATTAATACTTTCTCACATTCTCGGGTAGAGAAAGTATTGTGATTGTAAAAACAATTGAATTTGTTATTTTGATGGAAGTGGTTTTTGTGATCCCATCTTTTATGTCTGCGTGTCTATATCTTGGACTAGAGTCAAAACAATTTGACTGATAAAGCCGAAACTTGGTATCTAAGGTTCATCAGATGGATTTTTGGAATTATCTAACTAGCCCAAAAAGTAAGGGTTTCTTTCTGAAGTAATGATAAAGAAAAAAATCTATTTTCTAATATTTGGTTTTAACGATTTAATTAAATTTCACATCCAGGCACTGTTTAATTTATTTTAAAATGAAAACTTGACTAAATTCAGCTCAACTTCACTGTTGTAAAGGAAAGAATTGTTAAAATTGCACTGTAATCCGTTTTATGGTTCCATCATAATTTGTGCTCAATAAAGATTGTTTTCGATTCTTTTTTCACCTGCCACCCACTTGCATCACTCTAATAATAGACTGGACTGTAGATGACGAGTATATCGGGGTTTGAACTCCACTCGAGCGTATCAAGGGTGATTTTTCCTAAATAGTTTACCACTTTTTCTCCACACAAATGGGTGTACACTTCTTTGAAATTCAACCATCCTTAAATCTAACATATTAGCATAATTAGTACATATGAGTACAGCCCGAACTAAAAGCAAGTCGTGATGCTAGAATAGTTTAAATACCTGATATTTTTAATTTTTTTTTTCCAACTTGTATCTGCTAGTGATCCAACCCTAGTGTGCTATTGATGACTTTAAAACACACACAAGCACATAACACTCCAACTAACCATCACTCCGGGCGTCGGTAGCGTCTCTCCAAGTGGATGACGGACCGACCTTCTCACTTCCTCGTCTGTGACGTCACCCAACTTGAAGCCCGTGCAGATCTTGTTAAAGACGAGCAAGGTTAACACGATTTTGTTTATTATGTGACGAAGAGAGTAGATGGCAGAGAGAACATTATTTCCTCTCCTTCTGTGACTTCTCTTTGTATACCTGTTGGTAAATACTGCCTACCTGGCTTTAATTTGGTAAACAGGTATTACTTTCTTTAGTCAAAAATAAGTTAAATAAACTAAACTTGTGTTTACCTAACCTAAATTCAAATGCAATTTACCTAATAACCACGCTCAGGGTTGTACAAGTGGTAGCTCGTGGGCCCTGAAACTGTTTTGTGTGGCCTTCCTGGGAGATGGGGCTTTTGATTTCCACTTGCGAAAAAATTAAACTCTCGTTGTCAAATGAAATGGTTGATGCAAATCGTGACTTGCTCCTCCATTCTGATATTTGATTGTTGAGCGACAGAATATTTTAAAGAAGGTTATTTCTCCTTTCGGAGAGGAATACTCATATTTTTTAAAACAATAAGTCTGACACAACACAGCTCGAAACTCAAATGGAGGTCGCATATTTTTATCTTATTTTGTTTAACATATATGACCAACCATTTGAAAGAGTCGAACTTAGACAGACAAACAACAGAAAATGGACAAATTATAATTATAGTCATTTGAATGCATTTAAAAGTAAATTGAAGCATTTTAATTCATCATTGGCCCATGACACTTTAATTTATTTCAAAATTGCAAAGAACAATTTGAATAAATCAAGAATTTTGAGGGAACATAATTTTAAGTTCATATAAAGTATTGTACATGTACTTTACAATGAAACTTTCATGGAGGACTTTGAGAAACAATTTTGCGACCTTAAGGAAACTAAAGAAGATATTTCAATTTTCAAAAACCATTAAAAAAAAAAACTATGATCTGACCTTCAACTGGAATTGTGAGATTTGCAATCATAACCTTTTTATACTGATGGAATTTAAAAAGGATGAAGATTTTGTTAAATAATTACCAAGAGAGCGCTATTTGTAAATGGGGGAGTTTGTACTTAAGAAGTGCTCAATGTCAGGGAACATCTATTTTTGCAAAAGTACTATTTCAATTATGAAATTCATAAAATGCAAATAATGAGAAATCTCTTTCACACTTACTGCGATTGGCAACTACAAACATAGATATTGAAATAGCTAATTTAATTTATAAATGTATAAACAATTGTATATTGTCTAATGTTTCAATGATACATTTTATAAGCAGAATGGCATTTCTTTAATTCTAAATTTTAGAAGTGCTTGCTAATCTAAACGGCTCGACTCTCCATATATTTTATTATCTGCACTATATTTATAATTCTGGACGCGACTCTTGAAATGATATTCTTTTAATATGGTCCCGATACTACCTAAAGTGGAACAGCCCTGACCTAGATTAATCTAAGTATATATTTGTTACATCATAGTTTGTTTTTAATATACATTACCTAGCAATATATCGAATGCAAATTTAAACTCTCATTAGATAAAGAGAATAAATAGCACTCAAACACTCAAAAACGTGTTTTATGTTGGGATGTATAAAACTAAACTTGTTACGGAAAATACCACAAACTACTACGTATTCTCATGAGATTGTCTCAACAAACTATTAATAGTTAATACTAGTTGTTGTTTATTTGATTTTAGTTTCATTTGCGTTTGACACAATTATTCTAACAACATAATTATATTTGGATCTATCTTTTTCGTGCATTTGTATTTACAGTATATGGTATTTGAATTTAACTACGAAAGTTAAGGGATAGTATTTTCTTCACACGCCATACATATTATATATTATAGTTCAATAAACATGAGGGGCAAATGCAAGTGTGATGAATAGTGTTCAGTATAAACTTTGACAAGTGTTTTGTACACTTCTGAATGTTTAAGTTATAAACTTTGTAAGTTCCGTTATTTGCTCTTCTGAATACCAGCACATAGAATTAACACACGAAACTTGTGAATTTATATCATTAGTCACCGATTGAAATTCATGAATAGAAAAATAAAAATAAAACCATTCAACTAATTTCTATCTAAAGTGGGAACAGATGTCAATTTCAGATTAATGTGAGGTAAATTTGTGTTAGTTGCAGTCATGTGAAATATTGTCTACTCTGAAATACTCGGCGTATGGAAACTTCACAACCAGGAAGCAAATTTTAATGAAAGCAATTCGTACTTGTCCTATGATGAAGTAGCACCCCACCCCCTTTTGAATACCCCAACCCTCCACACATACGTATACACACATATATAGGTAATTGTGTATGGCCTATGATAGATATTAAATGTTTCTTTTTTCGAATTCTTGTTTGTTATTTAAAAAAATATAAATACCTTTCATTTTATTTGAGAATAATTTGGATGACACAATACAAAGGGAAAATTAGCCACACTGGTGGGCACGTGGACAAGTCCTCAGACTTATTGAGTCTCTTTTTATATTGTTGGGAATAGAAAAGGGTTGTGGAGGGGGCTGGTTTAAATCTCAAATATATTTACCTAAGCTGTTTCCAACTCTCTTTCTTTGTTATTTCTACATATACCCTTATTTTTATAAATAATGTAAAACTATGTTAAAACATACAATTATTATTTTGATTAATAACATATAATTTATTTGATATATTTACAAGGTGGGCAAGAAAATGTGCATATTGTGGTATTTAAAAAATGTATTTATATATAAATTAATCTTTTCTGTGTCTAGTATCAGTGTCTTTCGAGTCTCGTTCGCACAACGTTAAGATGAATAAAAATGCATTGGTTGGGCACCGTTCCTAGGTTCTAGGAGAATAATAATAAATATAATAATAATAATAATAATAATAATAATAAAACATTTACCTCGGCTAATTCAGACAGTGGCACGACGACTCTCCATACTAGAGATCACTGGGGGATACTTAAAATAAAACATGAGCAATTTAAATAAAAATGGATTGTTGAAATAAAATTTATTAATTTAGACTTCAATAAAAAACAATTATTGGAACGTTTGTGGGTTTATTGTTGTTTCCTTTATCACCCCATCCCAATCATACCTATGGAATTCCGGATAGTTATAATTCTAATTTGACAAAATAAAATAGTATTGTTGAGAAAAAATAAGAAAAAATCAATAGAATTAATATTTAGACATGAAATAAAATATTAATTAATACCCTGAAATAGATAACAAGTCTGAATATATTTAGTCTTTATGAAAGTTCTTACATGAATTCTGGTTTTGATAAAATAAAATAAAATGAATTTAAGGTTGAAGATTTGGTTTGACCTTACCAATGAATTAGTCCATGCTGAAACAACACCAACTTGAGAAATTTGTTTCACTTCATTAATGTTAACTCATCCACAATTCTTTAAAAAAATAAACAGTCTACCTCTTGCATATACACTTAGCTTTCCATTTGCTAATAGCACTTTACTTTACAACCATTGACTCACTTCAACAATAAATTAAATTAAGAGCTCCACAGATTTTGCTTTATGTTAGACCAAAACCGAGAAAGAAGACCCAGTCTCCTCCAGAAAGTCTTCCAAAATCAAATTTAAACATGTTATATTTATTTACTTCCAAGTCCAAAGAGAAAAATAATATATTAAACCAAAAGATAAAATGTTGGCTATGGACTAGGGGTAAAAATAAAATACAATGCAGGCTTAATATAAATATTGAAATATATTCCAATGATTGTGAACAATGTTTTCTTAAAGAATTAAATGTGTATTTCCATCTGTCAGAATTGAAAAGCGCGCTAGTTTGGAGTTATCTACATCTTGCCTTGTTTCCTTCTTTTACGATCACGAGACCCGCCACTCACTTGTTTGACAGATCTGCGCATGCGTGGAAATAAATCATGGCCGACATTGAAAATAAATAAAAGAAGAGTCAACAAACCTCTTAGAAATATAATTAATATGTTTAATAAAAGGTAAGTGTTCTTCCTTAGGTCAAAATTTCTTATTTAAATTATTTAAAACAAGGTTATATGTTTTTCTTTTTGTCCTTTTATTTTATTGAATGGATGTAAATAGTATTATTTCTCAGGCTGGTAATACAGCGTGTTAAGAGGCGGCCGAACTTTGAAGTGCTTAACTTCAAACGAATTAAATTGGAAACTATTAATAAAAACTAGAAAAATATATAGAAACACATGGTAGGATGGCAAATAACATTACAATATCGATAAAACAAAAATTCCATATTTAATCAATCTTCACTAAATTTCTCCAAACTTGCCTACTCCCTCCGCTTCAACAAAATCCATACACCAAGTCATACACTTTCTTCTAATCTTAAATCTCTTTAATGATTTTATTTTTCACACATTCGTCTACAACATTTATCTGCATCCTACTGAAGCATTGCTGATATTTTACTGCTTACGTTGGGCGCTAATTATGATGTTTTGGACGTCTCTCTCCGCGTCGATCGATGAATTATGGATCTGGTTCGTCGCGTTGGGCGTCGATTGAAGTTATACCGTTTAGTTATGTGTTAATTGCCCCGTGGTCGAGCACTAATTAAAGCGGTCCGATATTTTGATGTGGTGAGCTAATTGGTATTTATAGCCCCGTGATCGAGAGCCAATTAAAGAATTATTGGTGATTTAAATCTTATATAATTAATACACACTTATCATGTTGACATGTTTTTTATTTCTAAATCTCAGTTTATTTCAGGAGAAAATAGATCATGTGGTCAGCGAAATATATACGCGACAGGAGCTCAAGTTCCGAGTAGTTCAAGGACTGGACTCCAAGTGCTAGACTGCTAGTGCCCTTTCATTTCACCATTCTTTGTATACATCCATTGCTCATGGAAGCTTCGAGAAGGCCATGTTATAAAAAATTAAAATACAAGACAAAAACATCTCGGTTTTACTAGAAGGTCCGAGAGCCGGAAACTGACTCAAGTTACTTTTTAAAATCTCTAATCGAACTTTCCAGAACAGGAAGTTATTATTTAAAAATCTTATATTGTCAACTTGACCTGACTAACGTCACGTGCGTGACGTCACTGATCAGTGGCTTTTGCCTTCTTAGAAGAAGAAGTGCTTTAAGTGCCATTTAATATACTATATAATTTAAATAAAATTAAATACGTTTATAAAATTAGGACGATATTATTGTCAATGCTTTCACATATTCTTTAGGGGAAAATCAATAACATTACAATTACCCCCCAAAGTGTATCTGAAAGTAGAGACCTAGTCGTATACTTTTTNAAAAAAAAAAAACACGAAAAGACGACATGATCATTTTTCGCACACCCTGTATAAAGTTTCACAAAATTTACAAAGTTGAAGAAATTACAATATTTTGGAACAACCTGTATAGTGTTGTTCTTGAATGATAATCTATTCTGTATGTTTACATAAAGTTCTTTTACAAAAAAAAATGTTGAAGTAATACAAATCAAATATTAAGATATAAAATTGTTAAGTATAGTTACAATTGATTGAAATAAAATAATCTAAGTTTATTTTATATAAATTTTTTTTATTTAATCATCAATGATCATAAAGATTTATTTTTTTACTGAAAAAACCAAAATTCGTTGCTATAACGTCCTTAAGATTGATTAAAATACATTAAACTTTTAATTTAAAAAAATGGAATTTAATTGTCACTAATCAAAGAGTCTTTTAATCATTTATTGGTTTAAACACTTCGTTGCACTTTATTTATTTCAATGATCCTTCACGGATCCACTTTTATTTATTAGTATTATCATGATGATCCTTCACGGATCCACTTTTATTATTAATATTATTATTATTATTTTGACATACTTAATAAACACTCTTAATGCTACACATATTCTTAAAAACCTCGTGGCCAAATTTGCTATATGAGCCATCACTTAAAATACATTTACTGAATAATTAGCTTAAAGACACAAAAAAGAATTTACAAAATAAACCCAATTACTTAAAATTATATAATAACATTGTTTCGGACAGAGAAAGGATAGTAACAGAACATCTAAATCACCTTACCAAAATCTTTATTTATTCATGAGGATACCTAAACTCAAAACAAATTTAAAATACTTGAAATATATAGACGATAATCTTGGAATCATAAAGTACGTTTGAAATCAATATGAAATCATATATCACACCATTATAAAATATTTAAAATTATTTTCCCCCTTCTTAATTGAATAATTAATTTCTCACTAGCGAAAAATCTTTAACTGTCTCTATAGATTACAACGTTTTGAATGTTGCCTATTTGCCTTAGGCATAAAAAAATGAAATCTTAATAAAATCTGTTATAATAGCTTAATTAGGTCTAACACCCTAATTAGTTCTCATTATCCTTGTTAATACATCATTATTACATCACGTAATCACAGAATACCCTTTAAAACTTCTTCATAATCTCCTCAATATCTTTAAACTTTAATCCAGAATAAACCATTGGACATTTATCGCATATTATTTAGTGGAAAGTTTAGGCCTCTGCCTCATTTATTATAACTGACTCATTAAAGGCTGCGTTGTGTTAGCTCTATGTTTGTGAATACCTGCTACCTGAACTTGGTGATCCCTTGACTCACCACTTATAAAAAATGAAATTATTCATCATGGCTTAATATATCTAAGTCCATGGCTTAATCAACCTTACTTCCACACTCAATAAACCTCAACTTCCTCACTCAATTCTCCTCAACGCTGCTAGATGCCCTCGGGCCATCCTTAAACTCATAACGACGATTAATTAATCTAGATCATGGCTAAGACCATATCTGAAAAAACCTTAATTCCACTTCCTCAACCTATACACCTCAATCTAAAAACAAAAGACCTCAACTCCACTATCTGAAAAAAAAAAAAGCTTTTAAACAAGACACTACTGGCCTCTTATTTCCACTCACCTTAACATACTGTAATAAGCACTCAAGTGCATATCTAAATTAATCTCTCTAGATATCTTAGATCTTACTCTTCAGCTTATCATCTTTACTCTGTGATTCCGTTACTATTTTAATATCTTCTTAAACTTGATAAAATTTAATTAATTTAATTTAAAATGACCCTCCACCTAAATATTAAAATCCTTATCTTGATTGTCACTCTTAAAATTCGTCATTGGTGAAAAATATCCTTATTTTGATTCTAAAAAAAAAGCATCATTGATGAAATAATATATTTATTCAGATTTCCAAGATCGTCTATTATTTAATTATATCTTCTAATTTTCTCTTAAATTGAAACTATTAAATTCTTGTAAATTTAAAATTATATACCGTGTTTGACTCTAAGTCATAAAGAAATATTATTATTTTCCCGTCAAGTAACTGTCATTGTACTACATCCTCTCTTCTTTTGAACAATATATGTTTATCTTTATCTTGTTTTGGAGTCGTAGCAAAATACCAAAAGATTTCAACAACTTGTTTTAAGGCGTAACTTTAACAATAAAAGCCTTTTACCTTTTTTTTTAAAAAAAAATATTAGTTCCACTTCTCCGTAGTTATGGTCATTATTGGTTTCTTTACAATTTCTATTTATATGTAAAATTTATGCTTTTAACATCTTACTACGTTTAAATAATTATAGTTACCCTTGTCTGTGTGTGTCGTCTTAGCTTTTCAACAAGTGTGTTTTCAGACTGTTGTTGTGTGTTGTAGGAATGACAATAGATGACCACCTGTTTTAAGTGCAATGTAGGAATGACAATGGATGTTGTTGAAACACAAGTATGGAACTGAGTTACACGTCATTAAGGACCCCCTCTCATTTTGACAAAAGAAATATTAGTTCTACCCTTTTCAGAAAAAAAAAGAATAGTGTCACTTTTCGTGTTTGGTCGTTAATGGTTTCTTTACAATTTCTACAAATATGCACAACCTTCCCTTACACAGGAAATATTACTTTTACGTCGCTGAATTTGTACTTTTTAAAATTACTTAAATTTCTATTTTAAACATTTTTTTTTTAACATTGCTAAAGTTTGATGACATATTTCACATTATATAGCGATTTATAATAGTTACAGTTACCTAATATTTACTTACATGCTAATTGCAGTTATATAATTGTATTTAAATATTACCCTTTTAAAATTAAAATGTTAATTATCCGACGTTTTAAATTCTTGCTAATACCTCCTGGGTCTAAGACTTTCTGTGGGACGTATTGAAAGCAACTCTTTATTTTTCTTTTAAGTTTCCTACCTAGTCTCTTGTTCGATTTCAGACTGGACTGTTTTCTATAGTTAGAACTCTTTTTAGATCGTATCCTCTGGTTCGATCTCTGATCGGATCTTTTGGATTGAATTGTAGTTTTAGGTTCAACCTCAGATTGGGTTGCAGTCTCTAGTTCAATCCCTGTTTGCATCGTAGTCTCTGGTTCGATTTCTGACTTGATCGTTTTATGTGGTTCGATCTCTAACTGAATTGGGGTATCTGGTTCAATCCCTGTTTGCATTATATTATCTGGTTTGATCCCTGACTGAATTTTGGTATCTGGTTCGGTCTCTAACCGAATTGGGGTACCTGGTTTGATCCCTGCTTGGATCATACTATTCGGTTTGATCCCCGACTGAATTGTGGTATCTGGTTTGATCCCTGACTTAATTGTGCTATCTGGTTCGATCCCTGTTTGAATCATAGTCTCTGGTTCGATCCTTGACTGAATTGTGGTATCTGGTTCGATCTCAGCATGGATCTTTTCCTTAAAATTATTTCGAATTGCTTCTATTATTCCCTGTTTAATTTCCATTTTAATTTCCTGGCTACTTTTATCTATTTTCTCATTGGTTTTTTAACTAATCGCTGCCATTTGCTGTAACATTTTCTGATTACTTTCTTGTAACATTTTCATAAATTGATTAAAATCTACTATGGGTTGCTCCATATTTTGTTCCTTATTCTTTTCTCGTTCTTCCTCATCTACTATATCATTTCTTTGTGTATCTTTTTCTGGCCTATTTTCTCTCTCCCTCTGCAATTGACTCTTTATTGTCCTGTTCACCTTTTCTTATTTACTCATCTGATTGTTCTAGACCTAACTGATTCCTAGGTCTATTTTCATATGCTACCTCTTCAGAATAGCTACTAACGTCACTATTATCATTTGAATCTGCCATTTTTCAATTATTGTTCCCTTAATTTAAATCATAAAAATTATACTGTTCCACCCCCAAAATGCACAAATTACATAAAATAATTCTTCACTAATTATTTTAAGTTTCTGTTGATGACTTATCTGTGATCTCTTCTTTATACTCGTCTCCACCCCAGTCTCTTCTTTGGTGATGGTTGATGGTACGCTGCTTCCTGCTTATCTCGGTCCCCGACGCTGCTTCCTGCTTATCTCGGTCCTCGGCACTGCTTCCTGCTTTATCTCGGTCTTCGGCGTTGTCTCCTGATTATCTCGGTCCTCGGCGTTGTCTCCTGCTTATCTCGGTCCTCGGCGCTGCTTCCTGCTTTATCTCGGTCCCTGACGTTGCTTCCTTCGGTCCCCGACGTTGTCCTCTGCTGCTTATCTCGGGGAGGTATTTTGTGCCCCTAAGTTGGGATGCCAATTGAAGCGTTTCTGATTTATTTACTGCTTACGTTGGGCGCTAATTATGATGTTTTGGACGTCTCTCTCCGCGTCGATCGATGAATTATGGATCTGGTTCGTCGCGTTGGGTGTCGATTGAAGTTATACCGTTTAATTAGCTGATAATTGCCACGTGGTCGAGCACTAATTAAAGAGGTCCTGTATTTTGATGTGGTGAGTTAATTGGTATTTATAGCCCCGTGATCGAGAGCCAATTAAAGAATTATTGGCGATTTAAATCTTGTATAATTAATACACACTTATCATGTTGACAAGTTTTTTATTTCTAAATCTCAGTTTATTTCAGGGAAAATAGATCATGTCATCGACGAAATATATACGCGACAGGAGCTCAAGTTCCGAGTAGTTCAAGGACTGGACTCCAAGTGCTAAACTGCTAGTGCCCTTTCATTGCACCATTCTTTGTATATATCCATTGCTCATGGAAGCTTCGAGAAGGTCGTGTTATAAAAAATTATAATACAAGACAAAAACATCTCGGTTTTATTAGAAGGTCCGAGAGCCGGAAACTGACTCAAGTTACTTTTTAAAATCTCTAATCGAACTTTCCAGAACAGGAAGTTATTATTTAAAAATCTTTTATTGTCAACTTGACCTGACTAACGTCACGTGCGTGACGTCACTGATTAGTGGCTTTTGCCTTCTTAGAAGAAGAAGTGCTTTAAGCGCCATTTAATATACTATATAATTTAAATAAAATTAGGACGATATTATTGTCAATGCTTTCACATATTCTTTAGGGGCAAATCAATAACATTACACTACATAGCTTACTCCTAACTTTTGAACCCCACTTTCTACCTTCCTCATCTTCTCAACATTCCCAAACCAACGGGCTTCTTTCACATTGACCAATTGTATTTCTTTTACATCTGCACTCTTTCAGCACTCAATCATTACTGACTCTGTCCATAAGAGTTTTTCAACATCTGTCTCTTAGATATCTCATTCCAGCATTATTCAACTTGCTCCTGTGTTTCTACTGACAAACACAAGCCTCACATTCATAAAACAATATTAGCGCTATCACAATTTTACTTACTGACATCTTTGTATATTTTAATAAAAATTCATTCTTTGCAATAGTCCACATACATACAACTATTCTCTGAGATACACTAACCCACTGGTGGAATTCACCATCTATCCTTCCATTATTATAAAACATTCTGCTCAGATACTCAAAATAATTCATATGTTCTAACATATTACCATTTATACTAACCTGACAATCATTTCCTTATCCACCCTTATCAAAAACTCTCACCTTAGCGTTGAGGACATTTATATGAAGATCCATTCTACCTGTATCCACATTTAGATTATTTAATGCATTCTGCAAATAACTTTCATTCTCAGCCATTAATACCACATCATATGCATATAACAACACTCTTACAATCACATTTATAGGTTGTGCACCAACCACGTCCTCACACACAATCATCCCTCATACACTTATCCATAAATTAATTAAATAACCATGGTAATATAGCACAACTGTCTTACATCCTATTCAATGTCAAACTATTCGCTCAAAGCCCCATACTTACTTTACTTGCATCATACACCACCATAATTTCATTAACTAACAATGCATAAACAGAATACTCAGAGCATTCCAATACATACTCCTATTCACCCAATAGCATTAACTACAAAACAAGGAGAATGAAGACGATGCAGCATGACCTACTTACCCCATCACACCGTCAAAGCGTCGCAACGCGTTTCCACAATTTAGCAACAACGCATCTGATCAAGGCCGCGACGCGCAAAGAACTGACTGTGCTAACCCAATTTCTAGAGGTGACCACTAGAGGGTGCGCAGTGATAGAACATCCCAAAGTGTTTGAGAAGGGAAGTGATTCCAGTTATAGTCCATCGAAGATGGTTCTCGAACAATTGAGCTCATTCTCAGAGCTTCAAGAACGTGTGTTTTTTCATGAACTTCCCCTCCCACGTGACTCAATTATGTTCCTCCCACCTTGTTCCTCGCCTACCCTTCTCTCTGGGTCTAAGCATATATAATTCCTGTATATTGCCATTACCAGCACTCTTGGATTGGACTCTTGCTAGAGGAGAACGTAGCCTTGGCTGCGCGTTATTGAATATACAAGGTAAATTTAACGTTTCAACTTAAATCATATTCTTTTTTGTAGTGAAACTTTAAAAAATTCTCTTTCAGCTTATTAGATAATTTTTTAAAATTTAAAATACTCTTCTAGTTGAAATTGAACCTAAATTTGATCTTGGTTAATTTATAAGGATTTCCAAGGACTATAACAATGAACATTGAAATCAAGGCTGAGATCGATAGACATCTATAGTTATGTAGAATTAGGCTCCAAGAATAGAAGAAATATGCATTACTTACCCCGTGTGACCACCCCCAGCATCAGTGCACCACACGTCGGGGGAAAACAATAACAACTATGCGTACCCAAGACAAAGTTTAGACTGATTGCCGCGGCAAGTTTCGGAACAAGCCCACTAGCGTTGTATGTGTTGTGAAATTGTGGCAAAGAACTTGAAATGCAAAGAGCTTGAGTCGCAAAGATATGACGCTCGTCAATCCTTGCACAGAAGTCCAACACCTTACCCCTACACCACCAGGTTACCCGGTTCTGTTTCTAGTTATCATGATTTTCCTATCATCTAAAGGTTTCAATTATTCATTTCCAGGTAGCTGCAATGAAACAACATGGTTGGTGTTGTGTTTTTACAAAATAAACAGTGTGTAGTTAACGTATCTTGGAAATCATGTGTAGATGTTATAAACTAACATTAGTTTTTGACATACACCAGTGTAGAGCAGTGATTTCCAGATATCACTGTCAGTTACCGGCAATCGTCATGTTTCAAGCGTTCACGGTAACATATATATTGTTTAGAGTTCACACATACATATTGTTAAAGGCTGATCCTAAGTTAACTACGGTATGGTTACAAAAACTTGAAATATTTTATTTTAAAATGTATATTATACCTTTAAGAATACCGGTAGTTTTAGTGAGTACATATAATATTCTATTAATTTTACACTACTCCCATTGATGAACGCATGAAGTGTGGGGTCAATTTAATATATTCTCGTGTTCTTGTAACGGTAAGGTCGAGGAATAAATCCCTGTCTGGTGTATTGATTTTTTTTACTCATTAATGAGAATGAACATTATTTAAAGCTCTTCCCATCTCTTTTTAATTAGTGAAAGCACTGAGAACGTTAATGGGCAGTGCACTTAAAAAAATAAGCAACATAACTATTACGCTCAACGCGCATTAGCATAGTTTAAAATTAACATACATACAAATTATTGTTAGCTCAAATAATTTGTTTTCAAAATGCTCCCTCCTTATCCTCCACCCACCTTTGTCAACCTGTCCAGTTTGTTCAACTTGTTCAACTTGTTATGTGTTTGTGTGCGTGTGCGTGTTTTGTCCATACAAGCCCACTAACCCCACCTAGCGGAAAGGAGGAGGTACTAGGCAGGAGGTTTAATGTGACGTACATGTTGGACATGTTGACAAATAGCAACCGGTAAGCGGGGGAAATAGCGCCGTCATCCATATAGCCTATCTAGTAGGGGTTGGGAGGAGATTGTGATGTCGCGATGTAAACAGCAAAGCACAAATCCCACGTTCCTCACAAATATCCACACGGAGAGCCTTCGTTTCATTTTGTGCAGAAGAATTGACACGAATGCATTTTAGGCGGAGAGCTGGCGATATTTTAGCTCAAGTAATTTCATAAAGCGAGATTGTTTAAAAATACCCATAGTATTAAGGTCGATGTTTTAATTGATTTAATTATTTAAGTTTCAAATCTATAAAATAGTATCACAAGATCAATAGTGTATGCATGGAATAACGCCAGAGCTAGTTTTAACTAAATAAAAAAAATATTTTCAAGAAATAGTTGAATGGTTGGGAACTTTAAAAAATAAGTACATTATACACAAATAGTGCACATGTTATTGACGAAGCTATTATTAACAAGGTCACTATGAAAAATGACCTGGCCTTATGCAAAGTGACCAAAGCAGTCAGGAAGTGTGATAAATATCGATTAGTTTATCATTTTGACAGGGCAGTAAGCATAATGCTCCCTACTCTTCGGGTTATGGGGAAAACAATGCAGTACTACGTCATTGGTAGGGTGGGAACAATGCAGTACTACGTCACTCGTAGGGTGGGAACAATGCAGTACTACGTCACTGGTAGGGTGGGAACGATGCAGTACTACGTCACTCGTAGGGTGGGAACAATGCAGTACTACGTCACTGGTAGGGTGGGAACGATGCAGTACTACGTCACTGGTAGGGTGGGAACAATGCAGTACTACGTCACTGGTATATGCAGTACTACGTCACTCGTAGGGTGGGAACGATGCAGTACTACGTCACTGGTAGGGTGGGAACAATGCAGTACTACGTCACTGGTAAGGTGGTAACAATGCAGTACTACGTCACTGGTAGGGTGGAAACAATGCAGTACTACGTCACTCGTAGGGTGGGAACGATGCAGTACTACGTCACTGGTAGGATGGGAACAATGCAGTACTACGTCACTGGTAGGGTGGGAACAATGCAGTACTACGTCACTGGTAGGATGGGAACAATGCAGCACTACGTCACTGGTAGGATGGGAACAATGCAGTACTACGTCACTGGTAGGGTGGGAACAATGCAGTACTACGTCACTGGTAGGGTGGGAACGATGCAGTACTACTTCACTGGTAGGGTGGGAACAATGCAGCACTACGTCACTGGTAGGATGGGAACAATGAACAACCGATCATGTGCCAGCCAATCAACGTTTAATTAACCTAACACAACTAAATTAACTAACCTAATCTAATTCACCTATCCTAACTAACCTATCTTAACTAACCTAAGCTAACTAACCTATCCTAACTAACCTAACTTAATTAAACTATCCTAACCTAACTAAACTAATTAACCAACCTAACTAACCTACACTAACTAGCCTAACCTAACTAGTTGTATAGTGTTTTTTATATAGGAAGTAGGCCTACTAACTATTATATATAATTAAATAAAAAGATTATTAAAAAATCATATTGCCCAGAGAGTGTGGAACATTATGCGTACTGCAAGGTAAACTGATAAATTAACAACTATTTATCATTCTGCTTGGTTGATTTGGTCAATATGCCAGGCCATTTATCACAGTAACCTTATAATCACTTTTTCCATAACATACATGAAACGCCAGATTAAAAATTTGTTCATAACATCTCGAAAAAAAAAAGTGTAAATGCCACGATTTATATCGAAAGCGTTGGTCCCAGCGGCAGACAGAGGGACGAGGGGAGGGGTGTTTGAGGGGGGATAAAACTTAGTAGGAGCGTTTGGAAACGCCAAACAGCGAATATTCGACGAATATTTCCGAACAAATAAGTAAATCTAGGAGTCTTCTGTAGACTGTTGTTAGTTTCGATGCATTGTCGTGTATTCCACATGTTTCTTAGAACTTGTTAATATATCGTCACCTCAGAGCAACTCTATACGTATTAATGTTTTCCTGTCATTGTCACTACCATAAATAACACAATACTGTTTTGATACCACTTTTACCAAGTATTGTTTCTTGTTTATTAATGTTCTGAAATATAGAAATAGTTAGATAAATCTGGTAAAATAAAATGGGCTTAACCTTAAAAAAACTGCAATGGAAGCAATTCCTACACAGTGCCCTTCGGTAATATTTTTTGTTTATATTATACAAAATCCAACAATGGCCGACAGTATATCTGCCTACCCAGTAAGGGAATGGCGTATTTATGTCTGTATGTAATCATTTATTTATTTGATTTATAAATTGAATTAAAATAATTGAACTAGAATGTAAATTATAAATAAGTAAAAAAATATAAATAAAATATTTAAATATAATTAAAATACAACCAACCCCACTCAGGCATAGGTAATAAACTCGATTGGAATCATTATTATTTATAAATTTTTAATTTCTGAGCTATATTAATAAACCAAATATTTCGAATTTTATAAAACAATAGATTTAATCATATTTCAGATAAACTAGGTGTACACTTACAACTCAATTCAATTATTATTATGTTAGCGCGGGATATTTAGTTTCAATCGCTAATAAATGTATCAAATTTGAAAGAAAAAATTACATTAAATGTTTTATATAATAAATTTTATAAGTAATAAGTCAAAACAAAACTTCTATATAGAGTTATAAAAACTGTCGTTCTTACACGAGACTTGTAAAATTGTTCCCAAAAAAATACTTTGTGTTGAACTAAATGTTACAAAATGGATTGTGGTTTATCCCATTTTTTAAATAAATTTACACCAATTTGTACCAAATTCTGTGAACTAATAATTGACTTATTAATTTTGAGATTATCGTTAGATTTTCATTTCGCTGTGGCTCATATTATTAACTCAAACACTAAGTTTGCTACAAGCCATAGAGGTTTTATTTGATATATTTTTATATTTGTTTTAAACGTAATATTGTATTATTATAGGATACAATTCAAATTTATAGTTTTATTTTGTTGATCATATATTTAAAAATTAACACAATTTTAATTATAATATTTAGTGTGCAAAAAGTAACACAAACCAGTATATTTATAGAGTGGTAAAACTGGTAAGCGAAATAAAACTGTTTAGAAATACAATTATTCAAAATATACTCAAAAAACTTAACTGTAGGATACATATTTAAAAAAATATTCATTAAATATATTTAAAACATACACTATCCACTTTTGGTACCAATATTTTATTTTAAAATTGTAAAATAAAATACCAACTACATTTAGAAAAATGTCAAAATTTAAAAAAATCATAGTTATTTAAAAAAATATTTAATTTTTTTAATAGTATTTTGATAAATGGGTGGAAGATAAACAAACATTTAAAAGCTATAAATATATTAAATTATTTAAAAAAAAATCAAAAACATATTATTGTATTATGATTTAGATAGGGCCAAATGAGGATCAATTTTGAGTGAATGCATTGTGATTTATAAAATTTAATCCACTGAAATAGTAAAATAAATGTACTTTAGATAAAAGTACATGTCTTATATTAATCAATACAATTATACATTATTTCAAATTGTGTATTAGCTATAATAGTAAAAATTAAATTTGAGATACAAATCTAATCAATAATGTAATGTAGTGGATTCTATACAATAATGAAATAAGGATATACCTACAGATTGTGATGTAAATATGTAATATATGTACTACATTTTTAAAAACATTAATTTATTTGTAAATATTTTAAATACTAGTAAAATAAATTATAATTAATGAAGTTGTAATCTTTAAGAACACGGTAATACAGAATAGCAACACAGTTTTTACATACGTATAATCATAGGTAAATTATTATTCCAATATGCATAAATAGACAGAGTACAGACGTATAATTTTATCTGAAAATTTAATCGTTTATAATTATAGTCTCCTTGAACCTGGTAGAGCTAGTTTAATTATTAATCTCAATGTGTCAAAGCTAATAAAATAAGAATGGTTATAAGGTCTGTACAGTCATTTCATCTTAACAACTACATACAAGGCAGATAATTTTTAATTATAACCGAGAGCAATACATTATTATTATACCGCGTCTTACTACCCGTTCGGGTTATACGCTTTAGGTACTAATTACGCTAATGGATTAGGAATTGGGGAGGTTGAATTAGAGGAAGTGAGCCCGCATTTGCGTGGAGGGAGAGTGGAAAACCATTTAGGAGAAACCACACCCAGTTCACCCGACCGAGATTTGAACCTCAATCTCCCCGTCCTCAGCAGTCGAGCTCAACACGACTAGCGCGTTAGCCAACTACGCCACCGAGGCGGGTAAGAAATAAAAGACTTCATGATAATTAGGTTGACTCTTCACAGAACTATTTGTTATGTGTATAGATATATATATATATACACAATTTATAGCTTAACAAAATGTTTGCATGTTACCAACATTTAAAGCCACTTCTGTAATTTACTTGATGAAAGTAAAGCTAATTATTTAAATTAAACACGGCTGTATGACTATAATGTGTGGTATTTTGTAGCTTCAGTCATGACATTATCCAAACGTATAATTTGACAGCTCGTACTAAACTGTAACGCACAGATCTGTTTGGGGAGTTAACAGTAAATTGACAGAATTATTGCTATTATTGGCTGAGCTCATCAAGGTACTTGACTATAAGTCGTGTTAGGCCCTAAATTAGCAGCCGGAAACATCAGTTGATGTATTGAGGGATGTGAACTCCCAGATCCATCAAAACTAGAAGGGTAGTAGAGTGAGAAGGGGATGATTTGTGGTGTAATCCAGTGGGGAAGGGCTAGATAATTGACATAGGTATACATGTTCCTTTGTCCTACAATCCGATAATATGATGCAGACCTTTTGTACGTTACATTGAATATTGAATTAAATTAGATTGATTTCGAGATTAATTTTATATTTTCGAGGTAGGTTTATAAAATTTAAAAAAACAAACCGTCTAAATAAATTGATATTGATCTTTGGCTTGAGCTATAAACATATTTAAATTAATATAAACAGAATATATACTTTGTTTATGAAATTCACTAATTATTCTGTAGATTCAGGTATTCCTGTACATTCTCAGGTAACTCTGTATTCCAAATGAAGTTTTTCAGTAATTCCTAAAAGAACAGTTCTGTTGAACGTTGTTTGTACAGCTTCAAATACTAGTTTACAGAATTTGATTTGTACCTTCACATTTAGATAGTTCTTAAGGTATAAGCTACTACAATTATTGGCAAGTATACTTTAAATATATCTAAGAACGATTTAATTTCAATATAGATTTTGGGATGGTATATATTAATCATAAATATATTTTTATTTTTTATTATGTTTAACATAATACATTTTCATTTTCATAAAATTAAAATATTGTTTACTAATATCGCGATGTATAATTGTACTGTTCTGATTTAAATGTAGGCTCCTATTTATTAATACAGCTATAATTATGTATTCCCAGGCAGTGTCGTGATATTAATTGATATCTTTCCAGATGTATAAATAATTTTCTGCTCATATTAGCCTGCTCTAGACCACGTTTGCAGTACTTACACTTGCTCCTAACCATGATTTGTTACTAACAAATATAGGTCGGGTGCGTCACGATCAGTGAAGGGCCAGCCTATAAACATAAAGTCTAGAGAAAGAAAGCTTTGAATTAATGTTAGTTTATTTAGATAATGTAATATAGGGGTGTACACTCGAGGTAACAGAGGGAACTGTGTTAGTTTACTGATATAACCGGATACAGGGGTGTACACTAGAGGTAACAGGGGGAACTGTGTTAGTTTACTGATATAACCGGATACAGGGGTGTACACTAGAGGTAACAGGGGGAACTGTGTTAGTTTACTGATATAACCTGATACAGGGGTGTACACTGGAGGTAACAGGGGGAACTGTGTTAGTTTACTGATATAACCGGATACAGGGGTGTACACTAGAGGTAACAGGGGGAACTGTGTTAGTTTACTGATATAACCTGATACAGGGGTGTACACTGGAGGTAACAGGGGGAACTGTGTTAGTTTACTGATATAACCGGATACAGGGGTGTACACTAGAGGTAACAGGGGGAACTGTGTTAGTTTACTGATATAACCTGATACAGGGGTGTACACTGGAGGTAACAGGGGGAACTGTGTTAGTTTACTGATATAACCGGATACAGGGGTGTACACTAGAGGTAACAGGGGGAACTGTGTTAGTTTACTGATATAACCTGATACAGGGGTGTACACTGGAGGTAACAGGGGGAACTGTGTTAGTTTACTGATATAACCGGATACAGGGGTGTACACTAGAGGTAACAGGGGGAACTGTGTTAGTTTACTGATATAACCTGATACAGGGGTGTACACTGGAGGTAACAGGGGGAACTGTGTTAGTTTACTGATATAACCGGATACAGGGGTGTACACTAGAGGTAACAGGGGGAACTGTGTTAGTTTACTGATATAACCTGATACAGGGGTGTACACTGGAGGTAACAGGGGGAACTGTGTTAGTTTACTGATATAACCGGATACAGGGGTGTACACTAGAGGTAACAGGGGGAACTGTGTTAGTTTACTGATATAACCTGATACAGGGGTGTACACTGGAGGTAACAGGGGGAACTGTGTTAGTTTACTGATATAACCGGATACAGGGGTGTACACTAGAGGTAACAGGGGGAACTGTGTTAGTTTACTGATATAACCTGATACAGGGGTGTACACTAGAGGTAACAGAGGGAACTGTGTTAGTTTACTGATATAACCTGATACAGGGGTGTACACTAGAGGTAACAGAGGGAACTGTGTTAGTTTACTGATATAACCTGATACAGGGGTGTACACTAGAGGTAACAGGGGGAACTGTGTTAGTTTACTGATATAACCTGATACAGGGGTGTACACTGGAGGTAACAGGGGGGACTGCGTTAGTTTACTGATATAACCTGATACAGGGGTGTACACTAGAGGTAACAGATGTTTATATTTCTCTTGTTATATGCTCAATAGGACTGATTGAAAACTATTTATTTTGTTATCTGTTTATGAAGACTGACTGGGAACTATAACTGTAGATTAATTGACGAAGAGATAGTGATGGATTGACCTGTATATTAGATTAACAATGATTACGCCATGCTAGAACGTTAGCAGTTAGTATTTAAAAATACTGACACACTTTCATAACTCTTATTAATCCTAACACACACCCCTACAATCTGAATGAGTGGTAGGTGCCACATACTAAGTGTACAAGCAGACTAAACGTTAACACTTCTAGTTAGGCAACTTAATGTTATGTTCTGTTTTGGTTTTTCATCCTAATATATCAGCACAAAAGTAAAAATGTTCAAATTTAATAATAATTTGAAAAATACAAAATTACTTTATAGTTTTGCTGTGAACATTGGTAGAGTGTTACTATATGTATTATTGATGTCTATCGACATTGACAGATAAATATCACACTAAGTTACGTATGAATATATTAAAGTATATTTGACTAACTTATCTGACTGACAGAGTTGACTCATCCTAAAGAGCAGAACTCCATCTTCTCTTGGAGTGTCACTGGAACCATAACTGGACTATTTTCTTTCAAGACACAGAGGCCTTAGCTTGAACCACTGATTTTGGTAAGCAATCCGTTTTTAAAATCTTTCTTCTTACAAGAATACTGCCATTTCTAAACAATATATGAGTGTTCAAAAATTTCTTAAGTGTAGATATTTTTATATTTTTAGCATCCCTTCTTGCTGCCTGCTCGGGTTACGTGATAATTACGGTAATGTTTTAGCGATGAGCAAGGTCGAAATTAGATTAAGTGTACCCAAATTTGTGTGGATTACTGTCAGTTTGGTTTCCCAATCTCTCAAGTTAGGACGCCTTAGACCTTAGTCGTATCGAGACAAGTAAAATATAATTTACCAGCCTTGGAGCTTTCTCACATACCACATTGATGAGCATACGGACTAAACGTCATGATCATGACTGGAAGGTCCAGGGTTCAAATATAGATGACAGCTTGATTCCAACTCTCTGCGAGACTTAATGTACATTTCCTTAACCTTCGTTTGGGAGAGGGAGGGAAAGAAATAGCAATAAGAAGAGGGGACAAGGGAATAGCTGAAGAAACGAGGATAGGAAAAGGAGAAGATAAGAGAGGAATGAAAAAGAGAAAGGGGAGGGAGGAAGATGTAAAAGAAGCAGCGGATAGAGAGTGAGTTAACTGTTTGGTTATCCGTTATGTTATGTAACATGTAAAGTTAGAAGTATAGCAAATTAATCCTCAGCTGCAAATTTAAATGGTAATATACGAGTATTTCAGGAGAAGTAAAGTACATGAGGATATTGCTTGGATAGAGAATGCGAGGAATTGAAGAGGAGTGGGAAAATCTGTTTGCATTAAGGGAAGGTAGAAGTTATAGAATATGAAGCCTCATTTGCGAGTAAGTGTTTATCTGGCTAAAGAAAGGAATAAATTAGTTTTAGGAGAGGTATGATGCATCGACCGAGAATTAGTGAGATGCCAGATGGCTCATGGGAAAATAGACTCGTCTGGGATTTAAACCTTGATCTCTCCGGTTTACGAGGAGAGAGATGCTCTGGTTGGCTACAGAGATGCAAGGCTAGACCTTACCTCTCCTCGGACTACCTCATATAAAGTGAGATGCTTGATTCCATGCCTAAATACACACTTGCAATGCCCCTCACCCCCTCGAACATACCTTGGATTGGTACGTCCTCGTGTGTTAAATGGAACAGTAAGAGAATAAATTAAACGAAGAGAGAGAGGGAAAGATGCTGGCCTGCTCTTAACACCTCTCCAAATTTTACTTTGGTGTACTTGCTCATTGGTTGATTATATCTTGGATCTGTATTTTAAAACTTGTTTGGGACTTAACATTTCTGAAAGTATGTATAAAATGTATAGACTCGGCACAAACTGTCTTTAAACACATATTAATTAAGGAATTGCAACGTACTCAATGTTGGTTGTGAGATATATTATTATTATTATTATTACTACTAGAAACTAGTCTTACTACCCGTTCGGGTTATACGCACTTACGCTAATGTGTAATGGTAGGGTGATTGTGAGATGAAATGAAGGACCTACAGTTTAACGTGGGATCCGAACCATGGTGGAGGCCTGGCCTTCCACACATTCACAAGTTGTGTTTAATACAAGTCTTTCCAAAGGTGAAGGAAGGGTTTGGTAATCAGATAGATCTGTGCTGGGACCGAGGATTAAACCCCGGACCCCCAGCACATAATTCCGATACCTTACCCCTAGACCACCAGGTCACTTACTTGTGAGCTATATTAAAATAAATATAATCTTATATAATATAATTTGATAAGCCCGTTTCTGGTAATAAAAATTACGAGGAAGTGGTTGAACCGAGTGTGACAAAAGAGCTCTCATTTTAGAGTTTAGGAGTCCGGGATTTCAGGAAAAATAGTTGTTTCCAGCGAAAATCAGATTTTCCTAGAAAATGTTCAGCTTTTCATTCTTTGCTTACATCACCATGGAAACCATTATTTGTGCACGAGTTTTGATAAAATATTTCTCTATAGTCACAAATAATATCAACTCAACTCGTACCTTACTGGTATGGTGCAACAGATATAAATATTACGGCAATTAATTATATATTTATCTAACAAACCGATGATATGAGGATAAGATAAATACATTTTTTTTAAATTGGTGATTTTTATCTTTTATCTTCTATGTCTTTAAAACCTGCCTCTGCTCTTATTTATAGATTCGAAAAACCTTTAATCGGTAATTGAAATAACTATTAAATGACTGAGCTGAAGTTGACAAACAAAGTCTCATTTTCAAGTTTTGGGGTTCAGGATGTCGCCAAAAATGTAGTGTAGAAATATGTAATTTTGTTTGCATTGATACCTTTCTTTCTTCTTTATTTTTGAATATCTACCTCTTAACACAAAATGGCCATGATGGTAGCTTGTCCTTGCACATATTTTACCTACATTCTTTGATCTATGGAATTAATCTACTAGACTGAGGAAACGTATATTGTTATTGAAATTTTATTATCGTTAATTCGCATTTTAATCAACAAAATTTACTATAATTTATAAATTAAAAAAGTAAGTGGTTAATTTTGTGAAAATATTTTTATATATTTAAAACAATACAATATTATTTAAATATGTTTTGGTATTTATTATAATATAAAAAAATTGATAAATCTATCTTTAAATGGGCTTAGATAGCTATTTTAATTGTTCAAGTATGGGTTATGGCAGGGATCCCCAAACTTTTTGAGACCACGCCACCCTTCCCATGTCAGATATTCCGTGTGACACCCCTGTACCCAATATTTGAAAACTTGCCCATATTTGATTTGGTGGATTTTTAAATAGAAAACTGTAATTTTAGCTATTATCTTGTATTGTATAAATTGTAAAAAAAAAAAAAAAAAAAAAAAAAAAATAAAAAAAAAAANAAAAAAAAAAAAATCGGAACAAAATTTCAGAATTGATTAAGAAGGAATTAGAATAGACATATTTTTGTTATATATGATCTCAAATGTACAGTTTGTTCATAATGGCGAAACATGTGTATGCTTGCACGATTTATTCCATTATTTAAAATATGTATGAGTACACGTGTTGAAAATGTGCATGTTGCATTTCACTAAACAATATAAGTTGTAGTTTTTCTTTATAGCCCTGGACCAAGACGGGCGACGCCCCAGGACGCCCAGGAGCAATAAGTTTTGTTATATTCGTAGCTACCACTTAATTTGGAACGTTTGTTGATAGTATTTTATAGTTATATATTATGTATCCCATCCATCTTTTTATCTAAGTATAGGTTTTTATGTTCATTTCTTAAAATAATAATTCATTAAAAATAAGTTCAATAATGTTTCCATGTTACCACTTTACTTTCAGTGGATAATATTTAAAAAATCAGTTTAGTGTATTCCATCTACCTTCTCTCATAATCTTTCTCTCCCACACGCTTACTCTCTATATATATATCTCTCTCGCACACACACATACACACACACACTCTCTCTCTCTCTTCCAAACACAAATACTTTCTTTCTCATAAACATTATTTAACAAATACTCTCTTTCTCATACACTTTCTCTCTCACTATTAATCTCTAACACTCACTCCCACTCTCCCATTCACTTTCTAACACTAATAATCTCAACATCACACCGCTCACACACGTATCAATCACACACTCAATCACACATTACCTCAATCCCTCGCTAGCTTTATATCTACATATCATAAATATAGTTTGATAAGCACATTTACTGCGATTGGAATTACGAGAAAATAGCTTAACCAATTTTGACAAATGAAAACTCATTTTAGGGTTTAGGGGGACAGAATGTTGGCAAAAATAGTAGCCTAAAACCCAAGTTTTCTAGAAAATTCTCCACCTATTTCCTACGTTTATGCAGTGGTTCATCTGTCCAATCCTTCTTTGTTCACATCACCACGGAAAACATTATTTGTGTATAGTTGTGTATCGATAATTAAAATATTTACCTTTGGTCAAAAATAATAACAAATCAATTTTTTTTATTTGGTTGGTTTAGTACAACAAACAGATATAGAGCTGTGAGAGGGGTTGTTTGGAAATTCTCATCGGGGAGTGAAGAGGGCATATATACGTTTAGATTTAAATTAAGCACCGAAAGCTCAACATATATGTAAAGTTTGAAGGGTAAACTTTTTACTGTAAGGTCGAATGATACATATATATAAATATATATACATAACTTTTCCCAATTAATAGTTTAGAATGGGCTTTAGTGCAATAATCTGCAGCCATCCACTAGTAGGGATATAAATATAAACTTTCGCTAATTATTGAAATGTTATAAGTTTGTGACCTTTAGCTGTCACTATATTAGATGAAAGTGAAAGCCAAATTATTATTAATACGAATAAAATATCATATACCGCATTACGAATAACGATTTCTGCCACTAAAACGTAGTGCTATTACTAGAATTTGACACTATTTTAGTTAATAATTTAATATATCTGTTATTATTCGTCAGTAAAAATTTGACTGGCTCTTTGGTCTTGTGATCAGAGCACCTCGCTACATATCCAGAGGTCCCTGGTTCGATTCCCAGCGCTTTTCTGTGATGCAGTGTGACTGTAACAGGTTAAACTCAGCCTCGTGATGACAAATGAGGAACTACTTGAATAAATAATTGCCTGCTCCGGTTTGTAAAACTGAGACCGCGTGAAAACTTCTTTCCACAAATGTTGGCACTATTTTCGACAAGTGGTGTCCGCTTGGTTGGTATGGGCCAATAGCAAGCTAACGTCAGGAATTTATCTTTTTATAAATACAAATAAACTACATATAATATTTTTTGCATTTATTTGATTTATCCTCATGAACATATTCAAGTCATAAATCTTTATGCCCATGGGGCACAGGATTTATTTATCCTGGAGAGCCTAACATCCCTCGATATAGCTACCTAGCACTAGCTCACCCACAAATAATCACAGAAGTTAATATCTCTTTAAATTGTAGTAAACATTTATTGAATAATCAAGAACATGTTTTAATAAATACACAATTAAAAATAAATCTGATATTACGACTTTACAATATTTGAATGGTCATTAGGTCCTGCTGCTAACAGCATTATTTATTATTACCTCGTTCCGACATTGGCGCTTGCCCTGTGTACATTCCATTGTCCTAGGGAAAGATATCAATCCTGTTGGCCTCATCCTGAGATGGATATCCTTACTGACCCCTTTCATCAATTCCTGCTTTATCCAAACAAAACCAAAGCTTGAGTATCCACTCTAGGTTAAGGAGTCCACAGAGATGTCCAATTGAGATATTTGTAAATACCAACAGTCTTTTGATATTTTACAATTAATATACATAGTGAAGCTAAAATACTTCACTCCTGATTTAAGATATTTAATTGAAACTTAAATATATCTTGAATGATTACTAAAAATAATATTTAAATATTATTAGCTATGAGCATGGATTACTTAAGGTGATTGACCATTTTAATTTGGCGTGGAAATTTAGAGCCGTGGGAACAAACGGTTGTCTTCAAGAATTCTTATTGTGTTTCAATTTTCTTTTCGGAAACGGTTTGTTCAAGAATAAAAACATGTTTATTAAGTTATACTTTTTATATACACACCTCCTCTTTAATTTTATCAGTGATAATATAGCGATAAAATTGACATTTTCCAATAGAAAACTGCCATCTTCATAACAAAATATAAGAAAATGTAACAATTAATAAACATCGATGAATTATCTTAGAATATATGTAGAAAATATTAACATACAATTTTTACTCGTTCTCGAGAAAACTGATATTTCCAAACTTATCATTTTTCCGCAAGACCTGTACGGTGGCTAGTGCCAGCTACGGTTTCCGTGATCCATATGTTCTTGTTGGCGCGGAAGGATGCTTTTGTCGGTTGTGAAGCCACGCCATGCCTTTCACCCTCCCACCCACAATCCCACAAAACACATTTTAGACTTACACTCGACAGGGCAAAGGGCTTTAATATACAGGACAATATTTAGTTTCGACCATTTTAAATTATGTTAAAATATTTAATCACTACACTCCATTTGAATTTCTAACCAAAAATATTTTATTATTAACGATTAGTTACTAAACTTAAAATGAAACAAAATTGTATCGTTATTTTTTTTAGGACCACGTGCTTTCACCCATTCTGGTTGTATGCATATGTTCTAATTAAACCAGTAAGTGAGGGATGAGGAAGGTTAAAATAAGATAAATTGTACCCATATTTTCTTGGAGGTAAAGTGGAATTACATTTTGTAAAACCACACTCAGTACACCCAACTGGGAATCCAACCCCTATATCCCTATATCCCTATATCCCTATACCCCTATATCCCTATGATTGGCAATCTAATCTATGTAACGTTATTGATTGAACTATTTATATGGAACATAGATTATCCTTTTATCTAATTGGCTCTGATAAATATTATCAATGGAATTACTATACATCATATTTGCATCAATACTAAGCATAGCATACACATTTACACTTAAAATGCACATTAAATACATTTTAATTTTATTTTGTTATTTATAATCTACAGTAAATAAAATATTACACAAAAACTACTGTATATTTAAATTATAGTTTTATTCTTAATATCAAACATTTCTATGTACCGATATATTAATTTAGATCTAGTAAACTTCAAACCATAAATTGAAAGAATGTTCTTGACCTTTGGCCTGTAGTTTCTCCGGCCTGTAGCTATCCAGGTTCTTATAGATATTTTCTAACACAAATATATTCTACAAACTTATCAGCATCAATGTATATATATATATATATTTATATATACATATTTAGAATTAATCTACTATGAACATTTTATGTATACAATATTATTTTCTCTACACAGTTGCCTACCAACACCTACTTCTGACTCCATACACCCTAAAAAAAGTAGTTCCTGACTATATATACTAATCTTTGAAGTGAATGACAGGCGTAAATCCTTGGGGGAGTACATATACAAATTTGGGCTCAGATTTATCACACGATAATTCCCGAAGGTATTCCCATTTCCCCCTTTTTTTTGACATAAAGCTTTCCACTCGCTTCAAACAGAAGTCAGGGGAGGAAGGGAGTTGACCGGATGACAAGATGAATGGATCTACTTCTCTCGGCGCAATCGTGTGGGTTTGTGTGTTGGAGTATAGTCGTCCTCATAACTTTACATCTGCTCTCATGTAGTCAAGAGAATTTCATTGATTTACTCCACATTACAATATCTAAACATAGATTTAGGTAACTTCTCAAATTAATAGAATCCGATCCGTTCAAATATGAGCCGAGAGCTTTATTAATGGTTTCATCAACTAAGGGATTAAAATTATCTTTTCAAGTAAGGCTTTGGATATTTATTTACAGACGTTATTTTTCGTTTCGGTCAGTATTAAGAGTAAAAAATATTTCTGCGCTATAACGGTGCAGATAAAACTATTTTCAAATTTAAGGTTGTTGTTACAAGAGCCATATTCTAGGATGAATATAGTTAACATATCCCGGAAAATGGTTGTTGTATCGACATTTGAAATAATTTAATGTGTGCAGCTGAAGCTTGATAAAGCTTTTAATCCATTACTTACGCTTAAATAATTTTAAATAACTATACGAAGTTTCTACTTTCTGACTTGGCTGATCGTGAAAAGATCATTTCAAAATAAACCAGGAAAGAACGGTCACTAACTTTAAATATGCGTACAGACTATGGAGAATTTGCCGTAACATAAAAGCATCCCTAGCCGAGCACCGTAACATACTCGATAGTGTGTATGGGACCCGTATCACCGAACCGTAACCAAATCCACTCGATGCTCGGTTCTAAGACGGTCTTATTCTGAAACAACAAAGGATTGCTCGCGTCGGGACGCGGCTTGAGGGCCGCTAGTGTGGATGGCGCTCGTAACAGTGCTCCAAGTGGTGGCGCCAACACCATACTGCTTTTGTTCCAGCCAGCCAGCTGTGTCCGTGCTTTCCTTTTATTTATTTTTATACACAGTATTATGGACCGATGAGAGGAACCAGGCCGTAACCAGCCAATAATTTCAGGGGTGGTTTGGTGGGCCCATCCTCCAATTGCTGGAGGCTAGAAACAATTATAAATGATAAACAGTTCTGGAAGCTATCTGAAATGATTTTTATGGCAACATTACCCTCTAACTGCCGAAGGCTAGGAAAAATTCTAGATATTAAACACCTCTAGAAGCTCTCTGAAGTGCTTTTTATTGTAACACAGCCCCCTTATTTGTATTTGTATCTTAATTTTGATATTGTTTGAACCATAAATAAAGCAATATTTATATTGTTTATAAAATTTTGAGGAGGTAGGTTTGTTTGAACACACAAACCCCTCCTGGATACGGCTTCAAAGAGGAATAAACTTTATGACTCGTTGAAGCCTACAAGAAGAAGCCATCACTGTGTGATTAAAAACATAATTCCGCCATCGCGTGGATTGGTTCGTCCACTAAACTTAATTGGAACCCTGAGGAGTGCAATAAGAAAAAGGTGGTGTCCCTTCCCGCTTGTGTCCCGCTGGTTTTGTTACGGAAGTGTTTTACGGCTCGGAGCTCGTCCTGAGACCAGGAATAGTTGTAAAATGGGGTTCAAGCCATACAGAACACCGAACCGAGAATTGATCTTCTCGGGGCGCTGTTACGTTACAGTAAACTGCTTCATTATCTGTAAATAACTATATGAACTCCACACCTGACAATAACTGACTTGAAACCATTACTCTATACACAGGTTTTAATCCTCATAATATTATTATGATCAACAAACTATTCATAGAAGACAGGGGTCGGCCGTTCATACCTATGTGCATGCTCAGTACAGAATCCATCGTTTCAAGTATAGAAGTGTCATAGTAGGGTAATTCTATGACTTCTATTAATTCCTAGTTACAACTATGCTTTTCTGTATCTGCAGATTCTCAATTTTTAGCATATCCTGTTATATATATATGTTGGTCACCTTTTCAATCCCTACAGTGGTAAAACAATAATAATTACATAAAAATATCTTGTTACAAGAGTAATAATAATTAAAATAGCATTTTGTACAGTCATACATAGGTCCAATTTATGAAAAGAGACAAATTACAGACGACGTCACAAAAGTGATAATACTACTCCTGCATCGTAAAACCAGGGAGGTATACTGACCCGCCATACTTACCGGTAGCTATATTTATCTAACTTACTGAGTTGCAGGCGTTCCGAATTAAGCAGTAACTTCTCTATGAGATTCTTGAAACACTACGGATCATCTATGATAGATTGAATCGGTATGAACTCTACTTTAATGTAAAGAAAGTACTCAACTTACACACATTCGTAGATACGTGGCTTTGATAATTTAACTTACGACTAGCAACGCTATCTATAAAGCCCCTTGGGCTTTTTAAACACAAAATATATTGTTAATTATAACTATTAAGAAGAAGCACAGATTCTAACTTCGTCTAAATTTTGTTTGTTTCTTCATTAAGTGTAGGCTTATATTTTATTTTTGTCTCAATACATTATTGAATGAAGATTAATTTTCTTGAGGTTTTCTTTTCGTAAACAGAATCGGTCTAGGTTTAATTATCTTTTGCAATTTACATATCATATCAACAAAATATCGTATTTAATTAATAACAGCATTTGACATATGCAATTAAAAGCTTGCAACTAAAATTGGAACAATTAACCTCGGAAGTAGAGGGATTACTATCATTATACTCCACGGTATGTACATTTAGAAGTAGATGAGAATTTTGAGATTTGCAATAAACATATATATCAATATTAATTTCAATTCATAGAATCAACTAGGACTTAATATACAGAGTATATTTATTTAAAAAGTAAGATTATTAAATAATAGATACATTTTAAACACACACACATATATATACATATATATATGTATATATACATATATATGTATATACAAAGAATTAAACAATTGGAATATACACTTACAGTCGATGGAACAATAGTAGTAGTCTCAACTTGTCCGTTTTCAAAGTAACAAGAAGGTCGAGGTTTGAATCTCAGCCAAGTGTAATAGGCTGTTTTTCCTTACTGGTTTCCGTCACCGCTCAGGCAAATATGTCTATATTTTATCTAAGTCTCACCTTACTCATCCCTACATAGTTAGAGTCAGATTTGTGGTTGTATGCATTACTAAAGATGTGGAGCTCTCTCAAGGAACCTTTTATTTATATTCTATCCAAATTCCTTAAACTTTTGAATATAGTCAGATCACAATAAGAAGATACAACACCACGATATAAGATTATATCTATGCTAGTAAATTATTTGTATGAAACGTCACGTGCTCTACGGCTGTAGCGTTAATTGAGTATGGTGTGTATATTAGTAGTATAAGTGTATTGAGAATTCAACATTATTGTTTGTTTATATATATGTATATATTTATATATATATAACACTATTGTTTGTTTTATATATATAACATTAAAAATCTTTATCCAAATATCCTACTATAACTATATAAATATATGATTGTTTATTGTTTTAGTGAATAGTTTATCACAGGTCTGCCACAAGTATAATTGAAAAGTTCTATTCTTGGCATAGAAGAATCCTGTAAAAGTCTGTATTAATTATTTTTACAAGAATATTAAACACACAATATAATACAGCGTTCTCTTCAAATACACTTTTCACAATGTCGAGGAGTTTTTTTTTCAGTTATTTATCTACAGACGCAAAAACATTATACAATCAAGTTTATACTGTCTCACCAGTGAAAATATGAAATAATAGTTAGTAGTATAACCATTTGCCTTAAGTAAACTGATTCGTTTAATTGTATGGTAGCATTCGAGGTTTATATTGCAATATTTTCCTTAAAATATGAAACGAAAGATATAATAACTATTTTACTTACTTTTCACATAAACCAGTAAATATTTTAATCTTGAAAAATTTTAGTCTTGAAACATAATTTTTGCAAGTAATTTGGTTAAATTATCACTTGATTTTACTGGTAAGTTATTTTTACACACACAATTTGACCATTATATTTCTACATTAATCACATTATTATTTTGTTCAGTTACAAAATTGTCATTGAATAACTTTGTTTTAAGCTGTGCTGGTTAATTGTGATAGTCAGCTTTTTCATAATGAGTGACAGATTTTTTTGTTCCTCCTCTAGTTATGTTCGAATCAGAATCGAATATTGTTCACTTGGTCAAAGTGCCATTATTTTTTTCCTTAACCATTTTATTCTCTTGCTCATTTGGGTTTGTACTTATTCACATACATCGATCTATCTGGTCAAATCTTAGTTTTGGTTTTATGGTGTGTTTCGTGTTGAATTGGAGAGAACTAGCTCAAAATAGGGATAGGTGGCGTACTTTATTTTAGTGCAGCAATGAACTTTCAAGTATCTTATGCCAAAAAGTAAGTTCTTAATTTAGTAATTGTGTTGTTACTAACATAAATTCATAAATGGAGAGTTATATAAATATATGTAAAAGATTTACGCCTAGGAAATTTTATACAATATATTTAAATATTATTACACCCAATTTTTATGAATAGCATAACAATGTCAAAATTTTCAATAGTCAAATTATGATTAGACCAAACATAGCTGCCCATAAGAGTAACGGTATTAAAATAGCATACTCGTATATTCAAACATAATTTAGACCAAATATATTCTACTTATAGAATACTCTAAACATATTAATATCCTTACTAGGACATGACGTGCACACTTTTAAAGGCTGAAAACAAAGAATCGATCTGTCAAAATCTATATTTAAGTATCGTGATGGGTAAAACTCAGAATCATGATTTTTAATGTTAACCTAAAAAATGGGCTTGAATATCCATGAAAATACTCAAATATCCTGTTCTAATTTTTATAGCCCTAAACCCCAAAATGGCTTATATCCGAAAAATAAATATCTTATCCATCACCTACATGATAATTGTGCATTGGCGGATTAACTAAATTGGGGGCCCTAGGTGCAATCTGATTTCGGGGCCCTTATCCCACTTTCTTGCCAGAAGCAAAAATTACAATACATGATCTAATTTTCAATGAAAAATAGATTCAACCAAGTAAAAAAATATTAATGAATAAGAAAGAAAAAGAGAAAAAATATCACAAAATTGGTAACAAAATAATAGAACTCATATAACAACTAAATTACATTAACAAGAATATAAATATAAAATTTTATTTAATCGGATCCTTCCTAGCTTTTATTTTTGCGAATTTACAAAAAATGTCTTCATATTCCAATAATTCAAATATATCAGTTCAATAATCATAATTGATAATGCGTTTATAAAGCATGTGACTTAGTGAATAACGGAAATGGTTTTTCACACGTTTCAATAATGAAAATGATCTTCCGCCACCTGCTTTGCAAATCAGTAAGGTTAAAAAACTGTTCAAGTTGGTCTTCACGTAAAGGAATTCAGATTGAAGTCATACAGGAATCACTGTTTTTTATTCTTGGATATAGTTAATGAAGTGATGAAGTTCATCTTTAAAATGTTTTATTTATTTTTATTTATTATATTTCTTCTTATTTTCATATTTTACAATTAAATTTGTTTACACATTCAATAAATTCATCGTCACTTATTAAAAAATAGAAAAAATAAATAAAAATTATCTTTTAAAACTTCTTTATAAATCGCATTTCAACTATTAATTTCAAATATAAATTTATCGCAAATTACATTGTGTTTATTTATAACAGAATTTAAATGTGTATCAATAGATGATATCTCATCGTACTGCAATTTTCTCTTCTTTTTTATGCTTTCTCTGAAATTCTAATTTTCAGTGAGTGAACTTACATCCTTACCATTGTTCTCAAATTTGTTTCTTATGTCCATAAAACACGTAGAAAGGGAATTGAGAAGGGTTGTTTGTTGCAGTCATTTGATTTTACATCTCGTAACGAATTGCTTGTACTATTTATTCTTTGTAATATTTGGTCGTATAAAATGGTCAACAAAGCTATTTCATGTTCATCTAGTTTTTTATAACCTCGTTATCTCTGGTTATTCATTTTTATTTGTAGAAATATTTTTTAAAGTTTCTTTAATTTTATAATTTAATCTTAAAGCTGAGACAGCGTCTGCCCTTTCTGACAATCGAGTATCACATATTCTTTTAATATGTTTAGAATTATCAGGTAGGCTACTAAGAAGAATATTCCATCACCGAGGGGATGATGAGAAATAAACATTTACATTTTGGATGAGAAAAAATTAATACTCCTTGGCTACAAATCCGCTGCACAGTTTCAAATTAAATTTAAAGTGTGAGAGGTACCACGGCTAAGTTGCTATGATCTTTTATTCTCGCTTGTAATTTTCGATATTTGCCCGACATATTTGCAGAATTATCACATGTTTGTTCGCTACATTTTTATATCCCGATTGATAACTCTATTAGGGAATTGAATAAACCATCTTATAAATACGCTGCGTCATGACGTTCGATTTGAATAAAACCAATAACATTTCCTTTATTTCTCCTCTTTCATTAATAAACCTCAAAATTAAACACAATTGATCCATGTGGGTTATGTCAGGCATAATTTACAACAATAGAGAAAGAAATACAACGATTTTTTAAACTCAGAAACTAGATATTATTTAACTTCACTTTCAAAAAAGATATAAACTTATCACACACAGTGTGTGAAATATAATTGACATTAACTTTGCCCGGGTTACTTTACGTTTGAAAATGATTTTTTTAAGGAGGTAGAATTCAGCAAGATAATCCTTAAAATACACACAATTCCTTTGCGATTAAAATCTGCCTCTTCTTCATGTCCACGGAATGCTATTCCCAAGTTGGTCAATAATTTCACTGTCGCTATTATTCACGTTAATACTTCTCACCAATATTTTCTTCTACTTGTTTTATTAGTTGTATGTCAACACGCCCAATAACAGATAAGCGTTGTTTGAAAGTAACCATAGATTTGAAATATTATTGAGATGATTTATGTCGGCATTCAAAGCTTTCCCGAACCATTTTGAACCCACCCAAACAATTCATTTTCAAAAGATTATTTGATAGTATTTTTTTCGAAATAAAAATAATAGTGCCTGGTACAATACTGAAATAGTTAATTCCTGGTACTATACTAGTATAGTTAGTACATGTTACAATAGTGGGGAACTAGTGCTTAGTACAATACTGAGATGGTTAGTATGTGATACCATACTGAGATAGTTGTACTAAGAACCATATTGAGTTATCTTGTGCCTGATACCATACTGAGATAGTTGTACTAAGAACCATATTGAGGTATCTTGTGCCTGGTACCATACTGAGATAGTTGTACTAAGAACCATATTGAGGTATCTTGTGCCTGATACCATACTGAGATAGTTGTACTAAGAACCATATTGAGGTATCTTGTGCCTGGTATCATACTGAGGTAGCTTAGTGTATAGTGTCTGATACTGCACATATCGTGTCACTCACATCTTCCTACCCCCNTCCTCCACTCCTGTGATGTTACTGACCACAAGTGGAGTCTACTACATACTCCGAGCCTGGAACTAGACCTCCTCCACTCCTGTGATGTTACTGACCACAAGTGGAGTCTACTACATACTCCGAGCCTGGAACTAGACCTCCTCCACTCCTGTGATGTTACTGACCACAAGTGGAGTCTACTACATACTCCGAGCCTGGAACTAGACCTCCTCCACTCCTGTGATGTTACTGACCACAAGTGGAGTCTACTACATACTCCGAGCCTGGAACTAGACCTCCTCCACTCCTGTGATGTTACTGACCACAAGTGGAGTCTACTACATACTCCGAGCCTGGAACTAGACCTCCTCCACTCCTGTGATGTTACTGACCACAAGTGGAGTCTACTACATACTCCGAGCCTGGAACTAGACCTCCTCCACTCCTGTGATGTTACTGACCACAAGTGGAGTCTACTACATACTCCGAGCCTGGAACTAGACCTCCTCCACTCCTGTGATGTTACTGACCACAAGTGGAGTCTACTACATACTCCGAGCCTGGAACTAGACCTCCTCCACTCCTGTGATGTTACAACATCCGGCTAGCACCTGGGTTGAACTGCACAGTAAACACTATTTCTCGCAGTTGACGACTTAAATTGTGTGCATATCCCTTGTTTATTTAATAGCGTGTCTTTTCAGGGCTGTCACGATATATTTCATAAGAAAACCCTACTTTTTTCAGGTTTTCGAAAATAAGTTCTCAATGTTTAATGACGCTTTAAATTATTATTATTATTAGCACCGCGTCTTACTACCCGTTAGGGTTATACGCACTTACGCTAATGTGTAATGGTAGGGTGATTGTGAGATAAAATGGAGGACCTATAGTTTAACGTGGAATCCGAACCACGGTGGCGACCCGGCATTCCACACATTCACAAGTAGTCTTGTCAGAGGTGTAGGAAGGGTTTGGAAATCAGATAAATCTGTGCCGGGACGACGCTTTAAAGAGTAGTATAGAGGAATTAAATATAATATTTAATAAAATTAACTTTTGTGAAGTCATGCTACTAGTGTTTATAACATTATGAATTGGTCTTAATGGGGGAATTCCTGCAGTTGCTATTCCCCCAATGTATATATTAAAAATGAGATGTGTTCATTTCTGTAGTTCCCTTTTTATTTTATTCAAGGGCCTACTATTTCAAACTTGCAAGTTTAATGTCCCACCTTCACAAATATTCCAGCAGTTTTTTAAGGTATTTTATGAAATTGCCTGTGTTTTCCCAACTCTATCAATATTCCAGGTACTTTGAAAACTTACTTTTAGTTATTGTCTACCGTGTTCAGGTTTGCCACGTGCCTAGAAAACTGGGAAAACACAGGGGATGTTGTTGCCTGAAAAATCCCTGGGAAACACAGCCAGTTACGGAAAATCTAAGAAAATAAGGGAATATTTGTGAATTGGGAGATTTAACTGAAATAATTATCTAGAGTATGGAAGATAAAGAAAAATGGAAAATTGATTCACGTTGATTGGAACATATGTATCTGCCACCTTTTTTCCATCCAACAACATTGTATTAAGTAACAGTACATTTCTCTCTGATGTTAAAATCATCGTGTTCTAAACACCAATGAAATGTCCTCACACTAACTAATGTTATGAAAAAGAAAATCTTATTCCACTATTCCGTTCTCTAAATTATCTGGGAAAATGGTTATCTCTATGAAAAGCATGAAAAGAACAAGTGGTTTTGTATTTAAAATAGTGACGGACCTGGTGTCTTAAAAATAATAAAACTGGACAATCAAGGCTACCAAAGATGATTCCCGTCATAATAACCATTTTGAAAAAAAAGAAGAGAAATACAAATTGTAAATATTTATTAAAATAGTTGGATTTTTAAGATGTACTTATCGGTAGATTTCTGACATTACTTTGAAGCTAGATCAAGAAATTACCACCAAGTGGTAACATGGCCATTTTTCAGTGACAGATTTTGGAGCCCCAAAGGAAGCTAAATATTTTGATTCATTTAAATTTAAAAACAAACAAGAATGGGAATCATAGGTCCAATTCATATTTTGAAGAAACATTAGTTGAGTAAAATTTAGTAACAGCTGACGATTCCAATGTTTATTAAAATGTTAATATTGATGCCGCAAAGATCTAACTTAACTGTCTTATGATGTTGATGCAGGTGTTTTCATTTCTCTGGCATCCTTTTAACCGAAAGAGATTTTGACGTAGACATTTTTGAAATTCTAAACAAGTATTTAAATATTTGAGATGCAAGTGTATTATCCGTATATTTGGTTTCATTGATAAAGCATTAATGTTTACACTTTGTTTCTAACACTTTTCTAGGGGTGGGATTAAAATCAATTTATGGGCATGCCCTTACAAAGGAAGTGAATCTTTTTCGCTATCCAACAAACACTTGAATTGTTTTAATTTAAATCTTAATAAATCGTTTTAAGTATAAATATACTATAAATGTTAGTTATATATTGTGTATATTCGTTTTGAATTACAAGATGATTAGAATAAAATAAAACACATTTTGATTTTAGAGGATATAATTAAGTTTCTTAATAAGAAAAGTTGACAAATTTAAGAGTTTTTATCTCTAATTTAGAATTATTACGCACTGTAGAATTTATTCAGAATAAATTAATACAGTCATTTAGATATCATAACTAAAAAAATAATCTAAATGAGAGCAATTACAATAAAAACAATAAATAAATAAATGCATCCCTGAAGTAGATTTGACTGGAAACGGTAATGTCTTACTGAATGTATTTATTGATTCTTATTGAAAGTATAGCCATTACGCTTGATGTATATGCGCGCAGAGGAAGGCGAGTGGGCTATTATTGTGACGTCACTATTTCTAGGTCCAGGCTCGGAGGCTATAGTAGGCTAAGCCACAAGCCCGTCTATTATGAAGCTGGTACTATACAATCCCACGGTGCTTCACCCGAGTTGGTTAGGAATGTTGAGCCGCGGTTTGGGTGCAGAGAGTTGGAATGAATGGCTTGCTAGGGAGCTTTGTTTGTTGGGAGCAGGGGTTGGATGATGATGAGAGGGGAAGGGGGGGTGTTGACCCCTATGGACCATGCATAATATACACGTCAACATGCCAAGGGCCACATACTCCCTCTCTAAACTCTTCCCTCCCTTGGTCAGACTAGTTGTGTTTTTTTTTATAGGAAACTCATCTCCCCAACTCCCCTATATTTTTACTTTGCATTACGTCTCAAATTAATATTAATAGAGTCATAATATTCAGCCGCTATCAAACACAGTTAAATGGGCCTAAGAATAAATGATATAACTAGCAAAGTAGACTTTTGTGTGATTTTTTTCACTGTATTATACTTTCTCATCCGAGCTATCAGCATTTATTTTAAGTCTACACGTCAAACTGTTCGGGTTTCCGCACATGTACTAATTACGCTAGTGTGTTAGAGATGATAAAGGTTGAAGTTAGAAGAAGCGTACTTACATTTGTGTGGAGGGAGAGTGGAAAAAGCAGTTAGATAAAAAATACTATCGTTACACCCAACCGGGATTCAAACCATGATCAGCCCGTTATCTTCAGTCAATTAAACAATCTGTAATCTCAACACTACTAGACTTTAGTTAAAAATATTTACTTTTTGAGACATTGGCTAATATTTAATATCTATATAAAACTAACACAATTGTTATAGAATTGCCTAACAAATATGACGATTCGTACAGCTGCCATTTTACAATTGGCTCCATAAAACCTTATCCAATCAAGGGTGGCTGAGATCTCTGATAGCTCGTGATTCATCACTCATTGTAGTTGATTTCCACACGTCCATCACAGACTCTGCCTTAAAATATGAGAGAAGAATGATCCTAGGCACCGGAAGTTTCCTGGATAGCTCAGTGGTTAGAACATTGACGTACTAAACCTAAGGTCCCGGGTTCGATTCCCATGTCCAGGTGTCATTTATAAATTTAAGGAAATCAATAAATACGTCAAAGCTGTTTTTACAACAATAACAAGCTTTAGAAATACCATCGTCAAAGCTTGTTTTCCTAATACTCAGTAATTTACAATCATTCGTCGGTTGAATGGTCGTAAGACATGTTGGGTTTATTTTCTGATTCATAAAAGACTGTATTTAAAGAAAGGACAGAAGACATAGTTCCAAACATAGGGATTAAGGAACATAAATAAAATAAATCAAAACCTGTAAATCTACAAAACCTAAGATGACATACATAACCTCAATATCATAAGACAGTGGGTGAAATTGTTTATTGGTGAGACATCCAGAGAGTACCAATGGCCTACCCAAACTTAGATCTATACACTTTTTGACATATCTGTAACATCAGCATATATTAGTACATTCAAAAAAGAAGTAGATATGTTTATAATAATATTATATTCTAGCTTAATTTTAGAGAAACATATTGCCATTTACAGTCTCAGTCTTATCGCCTTTCAAAAATATACTATATATCAAACCGAGAGAGATAGCAGAGCAAGACATTTGAATTAGGGATGTGGATGAGGAAAGAGAAAATACAAATAAGAATTTAACGAAAAAACCAAAGCTAGGTAAAAAAAAAGAGAATCTCTGTATCCAGATGGAAGTAGTTGATATGTGAACATGTGTCGAGAGAATTCATCCAAACAAAGTTGAAGATAGAGAGAGAGTTTGATAGAGAATACTCCGCAGTGCAGTTGTTTGCCAAGCCATGTATCGTCGGGGAAGCTGGCGTGTTGGTCTGTTAACTTGGGATCTGGACCCGCCATCGAAACCAACAAAGTTTCAGGGGGATGAGTCACGTTAAGGTGGTTGCGCACTGATCCTCTCCAATCAGGTCCACCAGTCTCAGGTTCACTCGTATCAGGTCCACCAGTCTCAGGTCCTCTTCAATCAGGTCCACCAGTCTCAGGTCCTCTCCAATCAGGTCCACCAGTCTCAGGTCCACTCGTATCAGGTCCACCAGTCTCAGGTCCTCTCCAATCAGGTCCACCAGTCTCAGGTCCTCTCCAATCAGGTCCACCAGTCTCAGGTCCTCTCCAATCAGGTCCACTTGTCTCAGGTCATCCCAGTATTTCCAATAAGGAACACTTTACCTGAAGGTGGATGGAAGTGACCAGAAGATGAAGAAAGGAGAAGTATTCACAGTAAAATCCAAATATGCACACACATGCGGGAAACTATCTCGTAGATAGTTTGACTGTGTCAAGAGGACACTGTTTAAGTCATAGTCCATACATACTGGGGATATCTCCACAAGGCCACCCAGAAAGATCAGGGGGACTGGGGGGACGTAGTTTGGGGGGGG
>CABFVZ010001732.1:0-46666 GCA_902151445.1 Timema monikensis | reverse complement strand
GTACCAGTGAAACACAGATACAATTTTTTTTTTAAATGTAATCGATTTATTTTTCTCAAGATAATCCTAAGCTGTGTACTTATATAAAAGTTTGCTTCTAAAATAGTTAAACTACATTAATAATTTCATTGACATATTTAAAATTAAGTTCACTCTCATATCATTTAAGAACAATCTTTAAAGCTTTCATTGCAGCGAATTCATTAATAATATCCTCAAAACTTATGTCCTTAACAAGTTCATGTTAAATGCTCAAACTTAGCAAATTGTTTAGTCTGTCCTCACCGGTGGATGAACGCAAACTTTGTTTTTAATAAAAGACAACTTAGTGAAAGCGTAGTCCCCGATGCTACTGACACTGGCAATACTATTGGGAGTCTTACATAAATGTAAATTTGTGTAAAAACAGTTTATAGACCCTTTTGAAATAAACAATTGAGCAGTTCAAGGGCAGAGATCACATTTTCCCTAACATACAAGTTCTGTTTTGTCCGGGTTTTGTAAAAGAACCTTGTTTATCTTATAAGATTGTTTAAGGTCCTGAGGATATGCTGCCTTCAAAGTTTCGGCATGAGTGGCTATGACTGAGGTGTCACATCATCTGTTGGGTTCAAACGAGGAGAGAGTAATAGTTACAATTCTGCCATTCTAGCAGACAGGTCACGTAATTCAGACAAGAGCAGATCTAATGTAAGAATGAACACCTAAACTTTGAATATAGTTTCTGGAGAGTCAAAAATTGTTGCTTATTTTGGTAGTAGCACAGGACATGGCTGTTTCAGAGATGTTTATAAGTACCGGTGCATTGGTATATGAGTGACTAGTATTCCAACGTCCACAAAGTAAACAGAGGATTACTTGTCTTTCAAACAGGAGTAAATTAATCAACCTTTTTTTGTTGTTGGAAAAAGGGATTTGAGAGAAATAAGTTTTAATTGAATGTATAAAATCTAATAATTATTTAGATAATATGCTGAATTGTTTCAAATATATATTAAATATTTATTTTTGCATCCAAAAAATATAATTTTCTTAAGGAGTTTTATTTTTATTGATAACGTTAATAATCTCCAAAAAATTATTAATATGATTATCTAATCAACAACTTGGTTTGTTTTTTACCCTGATGTATATGATTATCTGCAGTGTAGGCCCATGACTACGGAGCATAGATCCGACACCTTAGCTCAATCGCGGTAGCGTTTCTACGTACTGAGCTGAGAATCCCGTGTTTGATTCCTGGCATGGCTGAAACATTTATCATTGATGAAATGTAGGCTAACTCTTATACAGTGACGAATTAACGGGCGAGGACTGGTTGTTGTGCCTGTCCTAGTATTAAGTTAGATTAAAAGACATATGAAGCTATGACAGGTTTAACATGCAGGTAGTGTTTAAATACAGGGTTTGAATATAGAGCTTAGCCCGGCCACAGGATGAAAACAGTAATGAATGTAATAAAAATGGCACATAATACTACTTCCATTTCTTAAACGCATGCCCCTGTACCTAGACATTATTTAGAGCTATGACACGAGGTACTACCAAATTATGCACAAGTTTATATGAAAGATACTTGTTTTGCCACTATGATAGTTTGTCGTACACATGATTGTAGTTATACTGAATTAAATACGGAAATATCACCTCTGTGGCAAGGAATATTATTGATTAATAAGAGTGATTGTTCAACAAAATACACAAAACCAAGTTTATTTTTATAATACGAACAAAGCTATTGTATGAGACGATATTGAAGATAAACTAAAGTGCCATGGTAAGTACAACACATTATATTCAATGCGCATAATTAATACCAAGCGACCTTGGTGGTATTGGGGTAAAGAAATCGTTTCAGAGCCTGATGTTTGTGGGCTAAAACCCTTTCGAAGTCAACGGGATTTTCTTAAGATAAAATCCATAGTACAACTTCCTTCAGAGGGTAGATACAGCCATTGGTCTCACGTCAATTTTGGCATGTAAGATAACCCTGGAAGATTTTCGAAACTATCCTTTCCGGCAAAATTGGTAAACCCTTTTGATTTCGTTAATATAAATTCAGTGTGGTGGGCAAGGGGGAACCACCACACTTCCTGTACTCCCCTAGTACATGGGGTTTCTACCAGATGGTGCAGGCGGCACTTATCAAATGAAGGTACGAATGCATGCACAGTGGCGGATGGATACAAATAACATCAAACAAGCCTGCGGGTTTTTGACATAAGAAGAGGAATAATTTTTGTTAGTCAAGGCCTAGACTGTGGGATGCTCCCAATTATTTTCATACAACCTAAGTCTCATGTGATGTTTTTTCAATATTCCTTCGATGTTGTTATAAAGCATTGGTTTCCTCTTCATTAGAACTGACCTGTTTGTCTGATGGGCACAACTTGTTTATTCCTAATAAGTGCGCGATACAAGAGCTGAACGGAGCTGACAAGCAGGGTAGGAGGCTAGCTGACAAGCAGGGCTGGAGGCTATCTGACAAGCAGAGTTGGAGGCTAGCTGAAAAGCAGGGTTGGAGGCTAGCTGACAAGCAAGGTTGGAGGCTAGTTGACAAGCAGGGTTGGAGGCTAACTGACAAGCAGGGTTGGAGGCTAGTTGACAAGCAGGGTTGGAGGCTAGCTGACAAGCAGGGCTAGAGGCTAGCTGACAAGCAGGGTTGGAGGCTAGCTGACAAGCAGGGTTGGAGGCTAGCTGACAAGCAGGGTTGGAGGCTAGCTGACAAGTGCTAGCTGACAAGAAGTGTTGGAGGCTACCTGACAAGCAGGGTTGGAGGCTAGTTGACAAGCAGGGTTGGAGGCTAGCTGACAAGTAGGGTTGGAGGCTAGCTGAAAAGCAGGGTTGGAGGCTGGCTGACAAGCAGGGTTGGAGGCTAGCTGAAAAGCAGGGTTGGAGGCTAGCTGAAAAGCAGGGTTGGAGGCTAGATGACAAGCAGGGTTGGAGGCTAGCTGACAAGCAGGGTTGGAGGCTAGTTGACAAGCAAGGTTGGAGGCTAGCTGACAATAAGGGTTGGAGGCTAGCTGACAAGCAAGGTTGGAGGCTAGCTGACAAGCAAGGTTGGAGGCTAGCTGACAAGCAGGGTTGGAGGCTAGCTGACAAGCAGGGCTAGAGGCTAGCTGACAAGTAGGGTTGGAGGCTAGCTGACAAGCAGGGTTGGAGGCTAGTTGACAAGCAGGGTTGGAGGCTATCTGACAAGCAGGGTTGGAGGCTAGCTGACAAGCAGGGTTGGAGGCTAGCTGACAAGCAGGGTTGGAGGCTAGCTGACAAGCAGGGTTGGAGGCTAGCTGACAAGAAGTGTTGGAGGCTACCTGACAAGCAGGGTTGGAGGCTACCTGACAACACCACAGCCGAGCTAATCCAGCGCGCGACCACCTTAAAGTGTCCCAGCCGTGTTGTGGAGAAATAGGGAAACAAAGAGTTGACAGAATAACAGGAGCTATCGGTTGTTTTACACACACCCGGGCCTGGGAACAGGATATGCCCTGCCATTGACATGTTTTAGAATTGTTAACTAAATTAACTGGAAAAAAGCCCTCTGTTGTCTATGTTGAAATGTATAGGCATGTGTCAGTTTAATGTCACGTGGATTTTATTATAGTGATTTGATAATATAACACGGATAAATAACAATTTAACTGATAATATTTAAGAATGATGTTAACAAACTAAGTAAATAAAATATAACTAATTTAAGTGGCTTTCTTTTCTAAAGAGCAGTAATTGCCTTAACAAGTCACTTAAACTAACATGACACCACGGGTTGAAAATCTTAGTTTAAGAAGAAAGAGGTATTTCTAAATAATATATTTTATTAACAAATTAATTCTAGCATAACTATTTTTAAACGGATTTCCTAAATTTATGTGTCGAATTATGATAGACATTAACATCTATCTATAACAATCAAGATTGGTGGATTTCTTCACTGTTTGGAAGAGTTCAAAGTGTTTAATTTCACTTAAATGAGAAGTTTATTTATGTAGGTCAATAGTTCGGTCGTTCATAATCGATTAAACTACAACTCGTAGCTCAGTCATCTTGAACTACCACTTGTAGTTTAATCATTTATAAACTACCGCTTGTATCTCAGGTTGTTCACAAGTTCATGACATGTCCATTCCAATGCTATTATTATTATTATTATTATTATTATTATTATAAATCTGACGGTAGATATTGGACAATAACGCTCACTTAGTGGAGCTGGGTTAGGCAGCCTATTGAACTAATCGTAATTCCCCGTATAAAAATTGCCCAAGTCAACATTCCTAATTATCCTCATCAGAGATTGTGAGGCAGAAAGTGTTTAAACATTTAATTAAATTATATCTTTACTATAACTACTAAATACTTCAAATAAAACTTGAAACACAAACGAGAGATTGACAGTTTTATACATACAATTGAATCGCTCATTTTTTAAAAACAATGTTCTTAAGATGGCCACCACTTAATGCACGAGCTTAAGTTCACCAACTGTCAAGGCAGGTGGTCTTAATTATCACCAGTATGTGAAGGCCGGACTTCTACTCCTACGTTGATATATAAAAAAAATCCCGCTTCTGACACCAACATGTGAAGGGGATTGCTACAAGTATGAAGAGCAATGTCAGGATATGTTTAATTAATGGAGTTCGAATAATTAACACTATTGCTGGGTTTATTAAGATAATAGTTCATTGACACACAACCGTCATAATGAAGAGCGTTGGGTTCAAGTATACCTAGTCGCTCGAATCACAATTTATATTTCGGCCTAAGTCCTTTCATTATTAGCACTGCGTCCTACTACCCGTTCGGGTTACACGCACCTACGCTAATGTGTAATGGTAGGGTGATTGTGAGATGAAATGGAGGACCTACAGCTTAACGTGAGATCCGAACCACAGTAGAGACCTGGCACTCCTCACATTCACAAGGCCTAAGTCCACAATCCCTTCTAGAGGGCGTCGCACAAAACACACTAATACACTTTCTATCACACTTAGTAGCTGAATGCTCTCGACTGATAATCTCAAACTCTCTCCCTAACCACTGTCTTAACCATTGTCTAACATCTGTCTTAACCACTGTATTAACCACAATCTTTACCACTGTCTATCCACTATCGTACTCAGGGTGCTTAAGGCCCGCCATCACTGAACTAATGCATCTTCCCAACACTCTCTACAACTGTTGAAAGGCAACTAGAATCTGCCAATTAGGATATTCCTCGATGACGGCTTTAACCACCAATCAACGGGCTTACATCCACGTCATAGAATCACGACATACTTGATACATTTCCAAGAGATTCAACGCTCTCTCAACTTGACTCATTATTCATGGGCCTACGTGTGGATTTAACCGGAAATGGCTTACGTTCCAGATACATGATTGTACATTACAAGCTGGCCGGTGACAGATGAACTTTCAATAAATACCAGACTCTTTGAGAATAACACAACTAAGTTGAGAGCTTCACACTATGTGTTAAAAGGAGATTAGTGGAATGGGTAATTAATGAATATACAAGCTATCTATCTTTTTAACAAGACTTGTGGCTGATGGAAACTTACACAACCGTTTGGTAGCTAAGGTCTGTCATATATTACATTATGACAAACATCCATTCACACTGGAGGTTAGGTGGTAGGGTGGATAGTAAGTCTGGGGGGCGGGAGGGTATGAAAGGGTATTTGTTTGACTAAATAAAGCCAGGTTATGCAGGGTGCTACGAGACAGTGAGTAATAAGTGAAAGAATGTCTAAAAGGGGATAACTTTATTGGATGCAATCAGATCCCTTTCAAACACTAAACACCAAGTAGTTCCGGACTGACCAACCATGTGTTTAAAATATATTTAAAATATTTAAATAGTATCATAAAAATATAAATAAATACTCACAATTGTGTATTTATGAATATAGTTTTCTGTCTGATAATATTTTTTATATTCTATAATATTATTATAACAAGTAATTGTAGTATGTCAAATACAAAAAAAAAAATCTGTATAAAATTTGTAGATTTTGAAATAAATAAGGATTCTTATTTCTTTAGTTAAAACATTTATTAAGGAAAATTAAAAAAAAGCTTTAAATAAAATATTTTTTGAAATTAAAACACAGTCAGAATAGTTTATTTGAAGTAAAGAAATGGACAGCTCTAACATTTCCGAAACGCCAAAATCTTTTAGGTTAATCAGCGTTTAGGATTGACCGCTTACACCATAAAGCACAACATTACACAACTTTTACACATTTTTATGCATCCAATTGTTTGTTTCCAAAAACTCTTTAAATTTCCTTTGTAAATATAAATGGATTAACCTAAAACCAAAATATAGTGCATATTAGTAATTATTGGTTATTCAAGGAACTCTTGTAGTTCCGGGAAAAGTAGATCTCACTCCCTCCATGTTCTTATCGTTTCCATAGTCTTAAGACTTATCTTTGGATTTCATGTTGAAATGTCTCCTATTATAAATTCTCCTTTCTTTCTCCTTTCTCCTTAATGATCAATTTATACATTAAAAGTATCTTATACTCATGGAAAATAACCTTGGCTCACGAAACATAGGATGCCAGTCTCATAATAGAATTCAAATATAAAATAAAACATAATTACATGCTTAGTTTGGTCCAAGTTCAAAGAATTTCCATGCAGAGTTTCGTAAACACTGATCCACACCAATATGGTCAAACTAGATCAGAACTTTAGCTCCGCTCAGTAAAAAATAAAATTACATATAAATATTAAGTTTATTTAAAACTATCTATTCTCTACTTTGGACACAAAGTGACGCAATCAAGAGAGGAAATAATTGTATCATTCTTAATGGCTCAGTCCCCTTGTGCCGGTACAATGTAACCACGCTTCTGACTGACCACAGAACATATTTATATTGCACATCACAAGGGGCGTAGAAAAATGTCATTCATGTGAAATTTAAACTTCCAAATAGGTTTGGTATCCAATAAATCTTATGGAAACGCTTACCTCATGCGTTATAATTTAAGATTAGAAAGTTTTAATTTAGTGTACGTATTGGCAAACTCATATTTAAAAAATATAATTATCTAGTTTTTAGTTTAAACCGATATATACGCGCACGCCATTTCACTGGGACTAGAATTACAAACAATTTTTTTTAGTCATATGTAGAATTGATTTTGCCTTTACATTTTTTGTTTAAAGCAATTTACGTATATAAGTATATTTATATAAATAAATTTGGGGTATTAGTGTCTGTTTAACACAATTTAATATTATAGCTTCCCAAACATTGACTTAATTGATATTTATTGATATTATGGAATAAAAAATATTTAATAAAAATAACTAGCCTATTCTGCTACTATTTATTAGATAGTAATTTTTTTTAACCTTTTAGACTGATTTATCTATGTCAACTATATCAGAAATAACAAATTTTAATTTTTAACTAAGCATCTATTAATAAAGACTAAATAATATTACCATAATTTTACGTCCTCATGAGAAAATACACGAAACCCCATTTTTTAGTTTAAACAAATGAATGTATAATTAATACTTTAAATATTACAATGAAGATGTTTTGTATAACTTTTTAATTAATTAATTGACATTATATTACTGGATGATAACTTGTTTTGTATTTAAAATTTTAAGTTATTGTGATACATTTTAAAGAGAAAATTTTGTTTGGATTTATTCTACTTTTCATGTCTTAAATAAATTCAAAAATTGAATGATCCTAAGCGTTTAATAATAAAAATACCATAGCCGAAAATAAAATTGAACAACATTTTACCTTGTACATATATTTATTTTTCAAACATAGCCAGCTTCGCTCACACATCACCGCTCTCACTCAACATTAAAATATTGCTCCAAAACTTTTTCTTTCTGATTCACTTGTACACAAGAGGGGGTTATTTTATTGGTTGTCGGTGAGGGAAAATATAAAAATGGGAGAGGAAAAATGATGGGTGGAATCGGGGGTTGGGAAGGTGCAAAGTTGAAATATATGGCATCTCAGAAACTTTTCACATTCTTCTTTATTCCAATTCTTGCAGCCAGGTTAACATTATATTATAAATCTTATTTTGTTCTTAGATATATTTTACACCTTGGAAGTCTTATTCAATTTTTTAAACTTAATTTTTATTTTAAAATAATATATGCTAATACTATTATCGTTACTTAAATAAAATAAGTTTTTGGTTTAAAAGTACTTCAAGGTAAAATATGAGGCAGTATTTCACCGGAATGAATACCGTTGGGATTTAGAAAAAGTTTTTGAAGTTTATAAGTCCGTGAACTTTCCTCTTTCATCTATTTATAAAAAACTTTTTATAAAATCTACGCTTTTTAAGGTCATTCGACAGTCAAACCTATCAGAGAATTATCGGGCACATCATCATCAACTCTTTCCAACCTGTGGCCGTGTAAGTTTAGTAAAATGCCTTTATCTTCCTCAATCCTTCTGCCATTATTTCTGCTTTAGTTTCTTCCATTCTTCTTCTTTCTCTTGAACACTTTCTGCTATCAGTTCCTCCCATCTCTTTCTTGATCTCCCCTGAGGTCTTATTCCCACATTATTAATTTACAACATATTCTTCGGCATCCTCTCTTTTTCCATCTTCATTACATGTCCATACAATCTTAGTCGTGCTTCCTCTACTATCTCATGTACTCCCTGTACCTCTACTCTTTCCTGGATAACTTCATTCATTATTTTGTTTCTCTTCGTTACAGCTTGCATGTTCCTCACATATTTCATTCCCATGGCCTCCACTTTCCTAGTCACTCTTACATGCATTGTCCATGTTTCTGATACATATGTGACAATGGGTATAAAGTACACCCTATACAACACTTCCTTACACTTCCATCCAAACATGCATGGAATTTTAGGAGAGCTGCTGCGTACAGGGAGAAACTATTGTCTAAGGAAAGTGTAGTTGGACAAATAGCACCAGATGCAAACGAGAAAGGGCCAAGTGTGAATGAGCATCGTAGCTTTCAGGACATCATAGGAATGAGGGATGATAAGCACTTACAAGATAAAGTGAATCTAAAAGAGGCAGGAGTAGTAAAAATTGAAGAATTGGATGGAACATTCTGGAAGAATCTGAAAAGATGCAGGATCCCGATGATATTGGTGAACATGGGGATTATGGTAGGGAGGGGACTCATGAGTGTCGATGAAGCAGAGCAGCACGTACTGTCTGCCAGGGCTTTATTCCATAGTTGGGTGAGAGTTTTCATGGTGGCATTTCAGGGTTTTTTGGCCTGCAATGGACCCATTGAAAATAGCACGTTCTGCAAGATATGACATGACTGTTCTGAAGCATGTGGAGGCTAACCTGACAACCTGAAGGACCAATTTTCAGCTAAAAAACAACCTAGAAATGCGAGTACACCTATACACAGTAAGGAAGCTTAATCTGGTCAATCTCTTTTCTTGGCAACAAGGGAATGAGATTGTGGAAGTTGGGTTTTCTGTGTCAAGATGAAAAATGGTGGTTATCTGGCAGACCCCTGGCTACCATCATGCTGTGAGGAGATATTCCAGCGAACCAACATTCTACTAGTATTTAGTTTAGATTAAATTAAATTAGGGTAGGGGGCTTAGGGTAAGTAATTAGGGTAAGAAATTTTAATAAATAAAGTGGTGGAACTAATCAGTGGACGGCATTCTAACTCCGATAGGGTGCCTCCCAAGGTGGCAGATAGGGAGATTCTCGCCACCACCGTCTATCTTGGTGACCCAGTTGTCAGTGGTATGACTGTTGGGGGAGGGTATTGTGGCGTTAAATACCTGGTGTGGACAAACTAGAATGGCAAGATAGTTAACATTTCTTATATTATGTATATTTAGGTGCTTAGGCTGTTTATCTTAAATTGTTAAAAAAAAGATCATACTGTAACAGTACAGAGTAAACCATATGTAGAATTAAACGGCTCGGATTTAAAGTAATAAAATACTGAGATAAATTTATTTAAAAAACTAAAAACTTCCTTACAGTTCAATGAAACTTTTCTCCTACATAGCAGTTCTCTTACGAACTTAGAGAACAACTCTCCTTGCTGACCTCTTCTAATTAAATCCTCTCTTCTTCCAACATTTCCTCAATCACGCTTCCAAGATATTTTACGTTCTGTACTTTCCTATGCTCTACTCCACCCGAACTTATAGCTTTATTAGCCCTCACCCTCTTTTTTATCATTACCATCACTTCACACTTTGCCATTATAAATTTAACTCCTCATTCTTTAACTTCCGTATTACATTATTGTAGTTGTTCCTGTACTTTCTTTTCCTTCTCCTCTAATACGATCAAGTCATTAGCAAAAATTGTGGCTTTCATTCTTTTCTCCTCAAGTTCTTCTGACACTTTGTTCATGACCATTTCCATTAACATTAAGCATAGTAATAGTGAAAGGGCACTTAATTTCTTCACTAAATTTTTTATTTGAAACGACTCCATACTTCCATTCTCCATCTCAACAAAACTCCTCTTATCTTCATACATGCTTTTCACTCTTATTTCAACTCCTCTTTCCACTTCGGCCTCCTCTATCGCTTTCCAAACTTTATTTCTATTCAATCTACCATAAGCCTTCTCCACATCCATACATATCATTACCAAGTATTTCCCTTATATTCACAACCTTTTCCATCAGCTGTTGTATGGTAAGTATTAAGTTTATTGTAAACCTCTATTACCTAAATGCGTGCTATTCCTCTCTCCACCTTCATTTCATTTAAATATTATTCTCTTTTTCGGTATATTCAAATATATTTTTGTACAGTGGTACATCAGCTTTATACTCCTATAATTTGTAACCTCTTCCTATCTCCTTTATTGGAAGTAGGTATTATAACTCCCTTTCCCAGTCCTACGGAACATTGTTCTCCTTCCGAACCACTCTAAGTAACCTGTATAATCATTGCATACCTAGTTCATCTGCTATTATTATTATTATCATCATCATCATCATCATCATTTTCATGGTCAGGTCATCCACACCCTGTGGTTTAACTTGTTTGATCCACTTTAATACCACCCCAATCTCTTTACATGTTGGACCTCTTTGCTCTTTTACTTATCCCTGCTTCTATGTTTCACTCTCATTCCTTTCCTCTTACATGTGAATATTTTCTCAAAATATCTCATACATAGTTCCTTTTATTCCTCACCTGTCTTAAAAATACTTCCTTCTTCATCTATAATTTCAAATTCTTGTATTTTCTCTCTCTTTCTGCTTCTAATTGGCTATATAACACCTTCTTACTTCCTTTCGCATCCCGTTCCAGCATTTAATTCCATTTTTGCATCCAATCCTTCCTGTATTCCATTACAACTCCTTTCGCTATATTCTTCTTCTTCCTATATTCTTCATCTGGTTCCTCATTCCTCTTCTTAAACCTCCTTCTGTATTCTTTATTTTACTCTTCTACTGCTTACTTCATTCTGTCGTACCACCAGGAAAACTCCTTCCAATTTCTCTTATCACTTGTCATCCCACATACTTCCTTTACATCTCCCATCAGACTGTTATTAAGCCTATACCATTCAACCTCTACACTTGGTATATCATAATTGAGTATTAATTTTTTTGTCTTTATTAGGGGTACAGCTCTCTTTCCTCTTCATTTTCCAGACTCAACCCCCTTATTCTTCTTTTTTGTAACTTGACTCCAGCTAGAGCTCTGGCTGAGCTCACATGCAATTATTTTTACCACGAAAGCGTTTGCTTATCTGATATAATATTGATAGTCCTCATGGTACCATCATCATTAAATAAACATCTAGTGTATTTTGCTTTAGAATTATTTTGAACTAGTTAGTATTGTGACATCGATATAAATGACAAATTAAGAATATTTCAAAATCTAAAATGCAAAAATACATAGGCAACTATATTATAAAATTATATATTTAAAAAAACTGTTGAAAAGTATTTATTGTATTAAAAACTATATTTAAAATGTTGTGTCTAGAAACCATTATATTTGAACAACTAGGTAATTTTATTAAAATAGTTTGAGTAAAAAATGTTTAAGGCTGCTTTATTTGTTGTCTTAATATTTATTAGCATACATCCATATATGTGGTCCTGTGGATAAAGGTGTCAGTCACTTGTTTATTGGTTACAAAAATAGTATCTCACCTAAATGTAGAAAGGTGACATTCCTGGAGATATTCTTACTATCCCTCTGCGCAAATGTTGGTACACAACCTATAAATTCAACTTTACTCATCTATAGACTATTGATGTAAATATGATGATAGTCCAGATGGGTGGTAAGACGAGAAGTACTAAAAACAGATTACTATGGGTCTGTTCCATAGTCAACCTTAGTATTCCTCCAGTGCGGTGCTACACTAATACAAGATAAAACTTACCTAAATTCCAATGTGATGGGCCAGTCTCGCTTCTGAATCTGGCCCACTATATTCTGGTCTAGGTAGATTTCGTCCTGTATTTAGTATCGCACCACACTAGTACTAAGTCTGACTATGAAACTGGCCTTATGTCATGATATAGTGACGTATCGATTCTAGCTACAGTAATTAAATACCGCACATAGAAGGAATGTAGTTAGTCTTGTATTAAATACATACTGTAGATAATTATTAATCTCTCATTTAAAATATGTAACATTAGCGTAGACTGCCAATATTACAATGTTACCACCCGCTCCAAAAATAACTAATATTCATAGACATTCTGCAATAGATATACCAATAGAACCAGCCACTTTAAAATAGTACCCCAAAAATCTTATACTCATAGTTATAGATACCCAGCGTTATTAACAATCAAAATCTTGCTATGTCATATATAGGTCTCTACTCACGCGTATATCTGCGTGATGTAGATCGACGTGCAAGTCCACCCTGCTCACCACGAATGCTAGAATGAAGAGAAGTCCAAAACACGCTACGAATTGTGTGGACCCCTGATGTTCTGACGAAGAAAGCCAGCAGTGCTCTGATTAGCTAGTACGGTACTATTAGAAGACAACTCATATGTTTGGACACCTGGGTTGGCGTACGTGATCTAACAAGCATAGCTCTACATCTGCTTATCTTGTGTCTTGTGTGTCGATTGCAGCGGCAGATAGTCAAGACAACAATAACCCTGCCTACGTGATCAATACAAAGAAGCCTTTCCACCAGATGTTTGCAAATGACGTAATTACAAAGTAGAACTCCCACCTTCTCAGCCAGCAACTAGAACTATATAACGAGGTAACACAGATAATATCATAGACTATTACGTTGGCCACTTCCATGAGAAGTCCTGTTCAGGACTAGGACGTTATTTATTCAGGATAGCTTATAATATCTTTGTTTAAATCTATAAGATATAAATTGATGAAATGGGTTTGAATTTCTTAAAATACTTTGGTTTATTTTGTTATGGAAATCTGTCAGTGTAGGCATTGGTTATTTTTTGCTAAAAAAAACTTTAATTTTACACGTAAATTCCGTTATGGAGCCCTTAATGTTTCCTAGTGCCACTTGGGCGCTAGTATCATTGTATTTTCCTGGTTTAATTAGATAGCCACATTATTTGGTTCTTTATTATGTCTTGCTATACTTAGGTTATATATATTTTTTTCTTTTGTAGTTATCAGTAATTTAAATTCTTTAAATTGATGTTTCTTTTGTTGTTTATTTTGAAGACTTATTTTATTTGAAGTTAATGTTAACATAACTTAATTTTGTTGTTTAATATAGTTTTGAATTTAATATTTGCGGATTATTTAGGCAAAATTACAAGTTCTGTAACGTAGCTTTTTCTAGTTTTACATTAAATATTTAAATATGGGAGTTTTGTTTAATTCTTTGAAAGTGATGAGGATAATGGTCCCGCGAAGGTTTGAGCATAGTCGGGAAGTCAAACCTTTTTGCTCTAACGTAAATATCTGGTAAGATATTTAAATTTAAATTTATTTCATAAATTTAAACCTGTTTTGTCTTTATTTACTGATGTGAATCTGACACTTGGTAAAACATTTAATAGCGGGTCATTAAGCTCTTTGTGGTTTTGTATAATTCTTAGGAGTTAAAACTTTAAATAAATATTTAGTGCAATATTTAAATTTAAATATATTCCATAAATTTAAAACTGTTTTGTCTGAATTCACTGGTGTGAATCTGACGCTTTTTAAACCTTTTAAAAGAGGCTAACTAAGCACTTTGTAATTTTTGTAATATTTAATAATATAAACTTTTGATCCTTTTGATTTCATTTGATCTTAATTCACAGTGGTGTATTAGAAACTTGTATATTAGTTAGAAAAGTTTCTTTTAATAATGGCAGCCTTATGGTTTATTTCATTGGTCTCTTCTGGACAAGTTTATTTTTTTTAACTTTTGAAACGCACTACGCATATAATAAATTGCTCAGATTTGTTTTTTTTCCCAATATACTTCAGTAAGACCTGTAAGGCCATGCATCTTGTTGTTTTAATAATGTTTGTTACTTTGAATAAAATTCAAATATTTCATTAACCTGCAAATGTTTTACCGTTGTTCTTTGGTTAGGAAAGAAACAGTAATAATGAAGCAAGGGAAAGAACCAATAATTAAAACGGAACTCAAATTCAATCAAGGGAGTATAATTTGAAATCAGTCACGATAATATAGTACGTATCAAAATCAAACAAGACCAAACTTGGCCATACGTCTAAGTGTAATATTAATACCGGCTGGTATGTTGAACTCAAACATTTAACCTCGCACCTAAAAACAATTTCTAGGAACTGATATTAAATAATCTGTAGTGTACTGACATTCACTTGTTTTCAAAGAACCTGCAAAAGTGGTTAATATATTGAACGTTTGTTTTGTTTGGAATATTTAATCATGGGAAATTTAAGTGGTGTGAAACACACTGATACATTCCCCACAGATAGTTAAAAATGTAATTGCACGTGTTGATGTTATTAAAGTATTTTTCTATTCATCCCTTTAGAAATTTGCAGATATAAAATTAAATTATGTTTCAATAGTCTATGTATTTATTCATAACGTAGGGATATAAGGTTTATTCAATGTTACATATTATCACATTATTACATATATAATATATTTCAATATTTTAACTGATTTTGCCATATATTTATGTACTGGTACATATTTTTTAAGTTATTACTAGATAAATATCCGGGCTCTCGTAATCACCATTACAACCGGGTTTTATTGATCTTATTTTATTGAATGTACAAATACAGATTAATAATTTGACTGCTCAAAGCATCAGAAATTGTTTAATTAAAGGGATCTTATAATTAAATTAATTTTTTCTACATAACTAGAAAATAACATACTTGGAGCCCTTCGGACACACGTCAAGACTAGTCTTAAAAAGGAAAGTTGAGTCCAACCGATCTTGTACTATGTTATTGGTCACGAGAATCATAGTTAAGTGTCGGCACCATTTTTCTAAATATTGCCCTCTCTGCTACTCACTGCAGGATAACAAAGTGTGGAGTTGGGCCAATCTAACCATATCTAGCCCCAATCTCCCATGGTTCCAGCATTGATAAAATTTCGCCAAGTCCCTTACAAAATATTCATTGTCAAATAAACACGTTCAGATTATTTTTTTCACAGCACACTTGTTAACCTAAAATTAACTCATTCATCTATCGTGAATCACCTTTTTATAAAAACCTCTTCATTTAATGTTCTTGCCGGGCTGGTAGAATTTGGGACGCAGAAAGGGCAGTTTGCACACCGCGGCCCCCACTGTCTTGTCGCGTACCTTCACGGAGAGATTACTGCCCACTCTAGAACACTCCACTTGCACGTACCCCATTGCTATATTGACTCCCAGGCTGGGAGAGGGACCACCGCTTGTCACGTATCTGCAAGATACAAATAAACAAGGGTGGATAGTGAAGAAGATATTGGTTACCAAGCTGGGAGAGGGACCACCGCTTGTCACGTATCTGCAAGATACAAAGAAACAAGGGTGGATAGTGAAGAAGATATTGGTTACCCAGCTGGAAGAGGGACCACCGCTTGTCACGTATCTGCAAGATACAAATAAACAAGGGTGGATAGTGAAGAAGATATTGGTTACCCAGCTGGGAGAGGGATCACCATTGGTCGCGTATCTGCATTTATATAAGCACCAGTTACTGAGGGTAATGAGGTCACGTGGGCAATAAATTGCGAAAAAAGATTGTAATTTTGATAAAGCAATAGGAAAAACAGTTAATATTGGGCCTATGGGATAAAAGTTGCCTTTCAGGATAGAATATAGGTTTACATATATATATATTACAATACATTTTGTGGTAGAAATCATACTTAAACTTAGTAAATAATGGTGATTAGTTATGAAGATATGAACTAATTATTTCCTATTTGTGATGATGGGGTGGGGGGGAAATGCAAACATTATATTGGTTTTCAGCCAAAATGTTGAAATACCTCTTATGACACATTTGTTGATTCAACAAAATCAATCAGAAATTGAGAGAGTTATTAGCACCAAGGTTTGGGTGTTTATATCAAATTCTTGGTAACAATAGAACACTAAACCATATTTTATTGATTATTTTGAAAAATATCTTATCAGGTTACCCTTTTTTTTTGCTATTATGATCAATAAAAGCCTGAAACAGGTGTATATAATAAAGAATAATTTGAACTAAATAGAGTAGAGTAGACTGCATTAGCTACATTATAAATATCATTATCTGTAATTTTTATTTGTGAGTATAGTGATTCTTCTATATCTGACACAGATAATAAATTCAAATACTTAAATGTAAGATCAATAATTGCAGTTCTATTAATGTATGTCCTTGCTCTAAGCGAGATGAAAACATATATAATATAAAAGCTTTTATTATCGGCGCATTTAATTTTTTAGGATAAATGGATTATTGGGGTGAGATATAAATACACAATTTGAGTTACATATTAAAATAAAGATTTATTAAATGTCCTTGAGTCTGCCTAAATTTTATGTGTGCACCAATTTTACTATCCGATAAGACTATTAAAATATTTATATTATTTGATTAAGAACGTGGAAGTTACAAATGAGAAGTTATATAACCTCTGGAGGAAGGGGAGCCATTTAGAAAAAAACAATCTCAGTACAAATGACTGTAATTCTAACTCCAACATACCCGTCAAAGGAAATTCATCCTTGGACTCTTATATTGTCTGTAGCTTATACAATAATATAACCTCTCTCTAGGTAACATGCAGTCCCTACCCCACGACATCATCTCCCTCAGCAGTGAGGATCCTGGCCCCGGCTCGTACAGGAGGCCCTGGAGAGGCACGAAGACCAACCCGGCGCCGACTGGGACCATGCTTCAGTTGATGGAGGATCACTTTGGATCCGGGGAAGTCCCCACTTTCCCTCCGCCGCTTCGCTGGCAACACACACATGGTGACACACATGGTGACACACATGGACAACACAACATTACACTAGTCAGGGAAACTGGGCGATGCCATTGTCTCACATCTGTTTAAATATTTGTATAATCCGTGACATCTTACTGACAAGAACAAACATACATGGTCCAATGCAAATAACTTAACTAGAAATTGTATTTGTTGTACCTTTAGACAATCAAGGGAAATATTTACAACCCTTGTTAAAAAACGGTCACTGCTGCCAATGGATCCATTTTCCTTTCACTAAGATTCTTTACGTTCCAGATAGTTGAGATTATTTTCCGATTAAGTTATATTTGAGGCAACACCTTTTATAAGTAGTCGATGTTAAAATTAAGGAACTCTTAAAAATCATGACTAGAATGAAAACAATCTTTTTATTTACAAAACTTTCTATTGGGATTGAGAATTTTTGCCAAGACATATGATCAATGCCGTAGTCAGGGGGTTTTAGGGGTTCAAACTCCCCTGAAATGTTATTTATGATTCAAACAATATCAAAATTAAGGTACAAGTACAAATCATGGGGCTGTGTTACCATACAAAGCACTTCAGATAGTTTCTAGAGGTGTTTAATATTTATAATTTCTCCTAGCCTCTGACAATTAAGGGGTTATGTTACCATAAAAAAATTCAGATCTTTTAGAACCATTTATCATTTAGAATTTTTTTCTAGCTTTCTGCAATTGGTAGATATGCCACCCAAACCCTCCACCCCCTGAGATTATTGGCAAGCTAAATTTCTAGCTGTATGATTCGTTTATCATGAAATGTGCATTATTTAATATTACTATATTATTCCTCCTCCCATTATCTAAACATACCTACTTTCTCAAAACATGATTTGATAACTATGAAAAGTTTGAAAGAACGAGCAGGTTTGGGGGTGGGGTTAGGGGGGGAGGTTCTGACCCTCTCCTAGAAAAATAAGCTTTCTACGCCCTTGTATTGGACAAAACACATTTGGACAGCTGTGAAATATGCCAAGAAAATCTTTTCCCATACCATTTTGTGGCTCGTATACAATCAGATCTGATTGTCGTACTCGCACTCGCAAGAGGCCATATTTTGTGACTCGTCTACAATCAGATCTGATTGTCGTACTCGCACTCACAAGAGGCCATATTTAGTGACTCGTCTACAATCAGATCTGATTGTCGTACTCGCACTCACAAGAGGTAATATTTTGTTTTCTGCAAAAATAACGAATTTTCTTTATTTAACATATTTGTTGCATTAACCTAAGGAAGCGTTCACAACATTTTATTAAACCTTATTGTAAATTTCACTCCAGTGGCGGTGTGGTCTAAAGCGCTACTCTCGGAGTAGAATAAACTGCCGATGGAGGGGATATTGAGGTTCGAATCTCGGTCGGGTGTAATGAGGTTGGTTTTTCCATAATGGTTTTCCAATCTCCCTACAAGTCAATGGGGGTACACTTCCTGATCCCTAAAACCATTAGCGTAATTAGTACATAATTGTGTTACCCGAACAGGTAGTAAAACGCGTTGCTAAAAAAACCTTTTGTAATCGTCCAAAATGTGTATTCATATTTGAATCCGACAATAAAGGCGTACAGGGTGGTTGGAAGAGTTGAGAAACAATTGAAGAGACTAACAAATCTTGACCTTTCCCACCTTCCCCTCACGGCCATTGGCCATCCTTTTCGATAAATAGTCTCTGTATATCATAGGTATAATTCTCTGTCTCTAAGAGATGGTCAGGTTGAAATTACATTTTGGTAAAGTAAATGAGGTACAATTTTTGACTTAGTAGGATGGGGTGATCTAACCTTTTCTCTAAGCATTGATTTTTAAACCTTCGTGTCTATTGGAGAAATACTAAATCAGCTCTAAAATTACTCAGTCTAGACATACCTTAACTTAAGAAGGGTTCAATGAAAATTTGTGTACTTGTAACGAGTTACAAGTCCAAGTTAATTCAAATGGAGCAACACTCCCCCCGATGAACTCCAGAACTAGAGCACGTGCACCAACCTCCGCTCTCTGACACTCTACTCAACTAAGTGGAGCTTTGGTTCGACTGACTGCTCGGGAATCAATCCACGCTCAGCAGGAAACAAAAGAATGAGGTTCCGCATGGCAGTGCCAAGCTGCAAGTTCCGCCACTAGAGCCTTCTAGGTCTTTCTACAAGTTACCAGATCCTTCTTTCCTTGTTGTATGTATGTTCTTTCATCCTACTCCCTCCTCTCTCTATGAATACAATTATGGATATATATTGGGACGTTTGTTTTCAATGGTCACAGACTGTACCACCGACTGAGCAAGGTGAGGGCGGCGACTTAAGGCCGGGGTCCACTATTTAATAAACAAAATTCATTTTCGGCGTAATGGGGGGATATCTTGTCAAAATTATTGTTTTGAAACTTAAATTCTTTTAAACATTAACTTGCTAATGTTTTGTTTTTTCTCGCGGTTCATTGCAAATGCGGTTGCCTTTCTGTCTCCTTATGTGAGATTACATTCTATTATTCTATACAATATTACTTTAATTGATATATATATATATTCAGGCCACTCTATGGCAAACTTTGAGTCTCGGGTTTACCACCCGTCCCCTCTTTGGTATCTATAACTTATTGTATTGTATGAGGGATTATCTAGTTAACTTTCCTAACGTGGAGCACAGGGCACTCGTATGTTAGTCTTCGGACTTGATCTAAAGATAGGTCCTTTTTTTATTGTTGTTGTTCAACAATATGTTGATTTCTTTTCGCTTGAAGACGGGTGTATATTTAACGTCTAGTTATTAGTTGCAAAGTTAATATGTTTGTTAGCAGTTATAACGGAGTTATTGCATTTCTCACTAAATGCGCGGGATATACAAACTTTGAACCATAGACTTCCATGCTGGCGCTTTATATTTGTGCCTTGGGATTTATGATTGTATTCATCGCGTTCCTATGTCGGACGCACTTGTTGTACTGACAGCCAGCTTCATTACTAAATATATTTATCAATTTTGTATGTATTGTAAAGTGGATAAATTCCATTTTCTAAATGGAGTTATTTCTATATCTGGGAGGATAAGTGCTTTACGCGATGTCGTTGTATTTATGTTTTCATTAAGTATCTTGATTTTTTGTTGTTCTAAATAAAATAAACAAACATTGTTATTCTCAGGTAAAGTTTTTTTGACAATTTTTCTCGCCACGCTTCCTTATATTTTAACAAGAGGTTTACATACTTAAAGGAAGAGAGCGCTATGTAAACTTCTAAATATAGAAAACATACAACATTTACAACGTTCAACTCTGTTCTAAGTCATCATACAACATACAACATTTACAACGTTCAAATCTGTTCTAAGTCATCATACAAATCCCTTCAGACAGTTCCTATAGGCGTTTGTTGTTTATGATTTCATCTAACCTCCTCAGTTGGGGGTTGCGCCCCCCCTCAAACCATCCACCGATATGTTCAGCTCACCCTGTGTGAAGTCATGAACTTACCTATTACAAATGAAAGGCCTGCCTCAACGGGTGTGGTCGTGTGGTCAATATCACTGCCATGAAGACACATCCCAGCTTCTAGCCTGTCCACCAAAATGGCCAACACTGATCAGTCTTACAAAGCATGCAAATATTTAACAAAATATTTATTTTAAATGTTCTCCCAATGAATGAAATATTTATTTCACTACAATTATCAAACAATAATTGTCATATAATGTGGTATCAGCGTGTATTTGGTCAGATTGAAACTAAATGTAAATAACTTATTTTAAAACTGTTCAGTTTAAAAGGACCTTTCATTCCTTTTCAACACTATACATCTCGCTACTGATTACATAATATTACTGGGTTGAAAGATTAATGTTAACTTTAGTGAAAGTGAGGGTGTGGTTAACATATTTAACTTAAGCGTAGGCCCACATATTATATTTAATTAGGTTCAATAAAAAGGATATACAACGTCAGACAATATCAAGAAGATATTTTAAAATTAATGGAGGTAAGATGAAGTGGTCAAGTATCACTTATTAAGAAAGTTATTTTCAACTTCCAATCTGAATGACACTATCACTACTTAATATTGCAGACTAGGCCAGTAATTTTAAATTTAATAAAAGTGATAACATATGGTCATAACCACTGTCAATGATATATATCTTAGTTTTAAGCTTCCACAACACAACCTTGAGGCTATAGCAGTTATGGTGATATTAATAGGATTGGTATAGAAACGGTGGCCTTTAATATTAGCTCACATAGAATTTTATACTTTGTTCACATCTGTATTTCACTGGAAAAATAACGTAGAGATTGTATACGCCACCCTTATTTACTTATTCTATGGCATGAGGAAATCTAAAGTTCATAGCCTTATTTAAAAAATTACGTTACCTATCCCTAATTTGAGCTAGTTCTATCCAGTCCACCTCATTACACCCTATCCCTATCTTGAGCTAGTTCTATCCAGTCCACCTCATTACACCCTATCCCTATATTGAGCTAGTTCTATCCAGCCCCCCTCATTACACCCTATCCCTATCTTGAGCTTGTTCTATCCAGTCCACCTCATTATGCCCTATCCCTATCTTGAGCTAGTTCTATCCAGTCCCCCTCATTACACCCTATCCCTATATTGAGATAGTTCTATCCAATCCACCTCATTACACCCTATCCCTATATTGAGATAGTTCTAACCAGTCTATCTCAATATACCCTATATCTTTGAGGTAAATTCTAATGTTATCTTACCATATGCTTCTAGGTCTTCTCAGTGGTCTTTTCCCATTGGTCTTGCCTTGATATGGATCTTAATTCTTCCATTCACATTGTATGTCCTGCCACCTTAATGTTTGATATTAGACTGTCATAATAATGTCTTGTGATGGTTACAGGAAATGTAACTCATTACGAAACCTCTTTCACTCCACAATTTGTTCATTCTTTTTTAGACAAATCAATAAAATGTCTGCATTTTTTGCAACAACTTACTTACTACTTCCCAAAATGTTATAAGTCATCCACATATTCTAATATCCGCATTGTACTGTTTAGTGTCAACCTTACCCTACTCTCTTTCAATATCCTCGAAGGATATGCTAATGCTAGATTACAATTTAGTGGTGAGGGTGTATCTATTTATTTCAATCCATTGTTTTATTCTGGTAGGTGGTGACTGGCATCCAGCCCGTATCCTAACAAGATAGCATCGGTCAAACATACCTAAGCTAACAATTAAATAGCCGAAGCTATTATTTATGCTTTTTAGTGAGGAATTCTCCATCTAAATATCAAAATTCTGAAAATTGAAAAATGACACCTTGGCACGGGAATCGAACCCGGGACCTTTGGCTTAGTACACCAATGTTCTAACCACTGAGCTATCCAGGATTCTTCCCGTGCTCAGTGTCATTCTTAACTCAAATTTTAAGTCAGAGTCTATAATGGACGTACGGAAATCGTCGACTACAAAGGTCCCAGGTTCGATTCCCATGTACAGGTGTAATTTTCAATTTTCAAAATACCTCAACTAGCTTGACAAGAATTTTCGGTATTCCAAACTTAACTAAATTTTTATATAATTATTTCTTTTAACTGAATCATAAGACTTTATTAAAGCCATTATATACTCCAGCCTTGTATGAATAGAGTCCACCCCCCTTCTCCCTCCCCATCAAACAACCTGTGTTTGATTTTAAAAGAAGCCTAGGAAAGCTGAGATAAGAATAAATATGCTTCTGTAGGTATTGTTAGTTTTGATTCATGCCTGAAGACATAGGGTAAGGTAGGGTGATTTTAGACAGGTTATTCTCTAGAGTAGAGCGTTTTAAGAAAATGTGAGTCCCGGGTCAGGAATATCTGAAGCCCCCCCCCCCTTCCTTGTACGGCAGTTTGCAGTTTTAGCATGAAGCCGTTATATTTATACGTATTCTGTACTTATTTTTATAAAAATTTCTCATGTTTTACGGAATATTGATCAATCCATTATGTGACTACACTTTATTAAATGCAAGCAATCAATCCAAGAAACTAACCAAAGTACATTCCTCTTTGCACCATTGCACCAGTGCACCATTAGTTGTCTCTAGACCGACATCGGTAGCTCAATGGTGACGCATTCTAATGTACTGCAGAACATTACTAGAATAACGTAAATCTTAAATTATATAAAGTTAGGAATTTCAGGAATCTGGAATGGAATATCACTAATCACTATCACTTATTGCTGTTAATTATCTGTACACTATTTGATGCGATATTTAGAATAATAACTGTGATTAAATTTAATAATTTTTAGAGGAAATGTAGCCCCCTGAAATGTGAGGCCCGGGGCAATTGCCCCCTTTGCTTCCCCCCTATATACGGCCCTGCTCTAGAGGCATAGTCACGTTCGAGAGTGCTTCAAATAATTATGGGTATACCTCAGCCCACGTAACGAGTAATAGAGCGAGCTCTCATATTATACAGATATTTCCCCTCAACCTCCTGTATGTCATTAAAATGTGAGAGAAATGGCGCTAGTTGCTTATCTGAAGTAATATTAAAGAATACATTAATTATATAGACAAACCAATCTAGCTTTATCTCTCCAAAATGTAAGATCCCCCCTACCTCAAAGTATCCCTCGCCCCGAGTCCCGCCATCTTAACATTGGACGACTCGAGCAACAAACCAGCGAGATACTCGGCCTTGTCACCTCTCACTGATATCTCGACACCATCCTCGCCGGTATAGCCGCACCTCGTGACCCTGCAGCGAGGTACGTCTCCCACAGTGGCAAGGGTGCTCGTCATGAATGTCAGTTGCTCCAGATCCACATCCACTAAGGAGTTGAGCACCTGAGCTGTCTCTGGTCCTTGCACTGCCAGTAGCGCTCGCTCCTCAGGTGGCAAGAACTGGCACTGAACGTCCTTGCCTGAGGACCGCCATGTGTCCTACACACACAGTTTATCACTGACACGTACATTCACAACATAGCGTATAAATATAATATTATATATTAATATCTGATAGCTCCTGATTTTAATAAAATCGCACATTTGTAGCCGACAATTTCCGCACGTCCATAATAGATTTTAACTTAAAAATATGAGTGAAGAATGATCATTGGCACGGGATGATTCCTGGATAGCTCAGTGGTTAGAACATTGGCGTACCAAGCCAAAGACTGGCTGCAATTCCCGTGTCAAGGTGTCATTTTTCAATTTTCATAATAGGATATCTTAATGGAGATTTCCCCACTAAAAAGCATTATTAATAGCTTCAGCTATTTTATTCATATTATTATATAGCTTAGAAAGTTCCTGCACATTATACAATTTAATTTATTTTCAAAACACCATTCCTTTATGGGGATTTCTCTTCATAAAGCCTGCTGTACTGTTTGGGAAGTCATGCATGACTGTTTAGGGTTGCGCAGTGTCAAAACCGCTTGTGCGCATGTGGGGGACAAACATTAGAATACCTTCAGGAGTTGTGCAGGTTTGTTTGTTGTTTATGGTGGCAACTTGGAAGAGAAGAATGGCGTGCAGTGCACGTAATTTATACGTTTAGTAGTAGTAGTAGTAGTAGTAGTAGTAGTAGTAGTAGTAGTAGTAGTAGTAGTAGTAGTAGTAAAGTATGTTTCATACTAAAAGGAGAAAAAAAAAGGACTCTCTAATTTCCCTCCCCTAGCACTATATACCCTCAACCACAGTAGATCTACCATCGTATGATGATATCCTACAAGGTTACAAAGGTTACCATGATTTGATTTTTAGCGGACCTTTATTATTATTATTATTATTATTATTATTATTATTATTATTATTATTACTATTACTATTATTATTTAGCACCGCGTCTTACTAACCGTTCGGTTTGTACTCCTTAAGTACTAATTACGCTAATGGATTAGGAATTGGGAAGGTTGAATTAGAGGAAGTGAACCCACATTTGCGTGGAGTGAGGATGGAAAAGCATTTAGGAAAAACCACCCCCAGTTCACCCGACCAAGATTCGAACCTCGATCTCCCCATCCTCAGCAGTCGAGCTCAACACTACTAGCGCGTTAGCCAACTACGCCACCGAGGCAGGTAGCGGACCTTTAACAATGTTAGCTGTATTAGAGAACTTATTTATAATTCAGAAGAAAAAGTACTTTTAGAAATGCTTCAATTCTTAGAAAATGTATTTCCTTATTAATTATTAAAATAAATACACTTTTAATTATATCATGTATTAAAATGTTAAATTGAGATTAATATAGAACGTTTATAAAAAAAATCTTCAAAATATTTTGTATGAATTATTATAAGCTACTCAGATGAAGATTTGTTTAACAATGTGAAGTACCCTATATTCCAAATTTAGATTTAATTTATAGAATTAATGGTGTAAGTAGATAGATAGAGCCTATGTAAATTCTACAGTTGATCCGTAAATATATGGCTAGCCTTCATCCAAAAATTGCCAAATGGGTGTATGTGTAAATAGTACTGAAACTTTGATTGGCATTTCTTTACCATGTCAGACTACATTACCACTATATAGGTAAGATTTAGTTAAGATTGAAGTTAACTTCAAGGAATAATGCTGATAACATTAGTAGATAAAATAGTTCGGTCTGATTAAGAAGTGTGTGGTTTATTATTGCTGCAACTTGAGAAGAATATTTTGGCAACGATAAATAAAATATATTCAAACCATACACAGGAATAATGAATAGCAATTATGTACTTCAAAACATTTGAGAATGAGTTGAGCCACAATGTCAGAAACGTACAAAACAAATGTTGGTAATGAACCTAATCTCTTCTAAAAACCGATTGAAATAACCGGTGAGGTTAAATGTTAAAATATGAGTTTCAAACAAATCCACATATTGAATAACTGAGAGATGACCATCTCACCTGAGCCTTGATCATGAGAAGTTGATCCTGGTATCTCCTGGAAGCGTTGGACACAACATGCAGGTATCCGAGCGCCGTCTTGGTCACGACCAAGTCATCCAGGATTCCTCCGGTAATGGAATCTGTGAAGACGGTGAGCACTGACTTGTTTGCTTCAAGATTTTCAAGGTCCGCGGTACAAAGACTCTCTAGGAACTTAAGTCGATCTTTACCTCGGATTTCCGTCTGTAGCATATGTGATACATCAAACACGGAGCAGTGCTTTCGGGTGTGCAGGTGTGATGCGGCGATACTCTCTCCGCCGTAGCTCACAGGCAATAGGAAGCCCGCGAAGGGCACCATTTTACCGGAGCGCTTCACGTGGAAATCGTATAAACTAGTTTTACAAGGTTCATCTACTGCTCTATCACTCTGAGTGGAATAACATCGACCACACCGGTCATACCAACCCTCTTGGGAGTTATTTATGCACGACCCAAAGTTTCTTGAGTGTAAAGAATTATTTTTGAATGTTTTGAGTTTTAAAATGGAAGTACATCCTAAATTTCTTCTAGTTTGTGTGAACTTACAACTGTGATTTTTTAATTCATCCAAACAGGTATTGTTAGCATGGATGTGTTTGTGAAAATACACGCGATCATTTGAGTTTGAAGCTTTACATTTTCGTTGTCTTGAAAATATACAGATTTTGGAAGAAGAGTGAAAAGCAATAAAATTAAAAAGTCTCTGATTATGTGATTGTACTAAATTTTTGTTGAATTTTTGAAGTTTATTGGTTAAAGGTCCACTGACAAGTTGAAGCCACCAGACCATCATGTGTTCCTGAAACAGCATTAAATTATGATTTATTAAATATATGATAATATAAAAAAGGACCTATGTGAGCTTTGACAATCATGAAGAAAATTCTTTGTTAGATGTCAGACTAAAAAATAAATACGAGTTGGCTTATAATCTAGTAGTCCTTTTACTCTTGTTTAATAATCTTGCTAATACACATACACATACACATACACACATACACACACACACACACACACACACATATATGCTTTTTTATTAATAATGACTATGATCAACTCACATTTACAATATTTAGTGTGAAAAAATTTATTTTAAGGGATATTAAAGAAAGTAATTTTAGTAATTGGTTTAGTGAAGAAAATGATATTTTGGTTGAATTTCACTAATTTTGTTAAAGCTAAATGGTTTCAGTAAATTATAATTTATTGAGCCTATTACCTTGTCGATAAGTAAAACCAAGTACATAAGAGTATAAAACGGGTCAATTCTTACATTTACCGTTAAAACTGATGACAAGTCGCTCGTGGCTACACTAGTGGTGTGATCTGAAGAGCTGGCTTCAATTTCTAATTAGCGTGCATTTACTCTATATACTGTATACTGTATACTGTGGATACTGTAAATAAATTAGCTACAAAAAGTACATCTTACAATCAATTGGCATGCAAATGTACTTTTTAATATATACATATTCGGTATATTTATTTAAATGTACCTAATATACTCTTTTATTAATAAATATATTCTTTTTCTTATTATTATTTTGTTACCATATTCTCTGAATATTTGATATCCTGAAATCTCCAAAAATATTGTAACTAGTAACGAAATTCTTTCACTAATCTTTATAAATTTAGTAAAGTTTATTATCAGTTAGGTGGAGATTAATTATAAGTTTTTAAAATACTTAAAATATTCTCTACCTTTGATCCTCAAGGTCAGACAGTGAATAAGTTTCTCCAACACAGCTACATTTATTAACAGATACACACGATACAACTGTATATCAGTCCTAATTAATAAGAACATTATTCTTACGAATTAATTAATATACATTTGATATTTAGTAATGGCAATGCATAATAACAAATGCATCCTTATAAGATTTACACACGTGACTCGACGCTATTTTAATTTTGATATTTAATGTGCACTTTCTGAACTAGCTGAATATACCAATACACGATTTACTAATTAATGCCATCCACATGGAACGACTTGGAGAATACAGGAGGTGGCGGGAAAGGATGGTTGAGGTTGGCAAGAGGACACTATTAATATATATTAGACTATGGCCGAACAACTTTTAATAACTATTTTTATTTCGTTTTATTAATTTTTAAATACATATTATATCTACAAAATTATTTTTTGTATTTAAAAGAAATAAGAATCAGACATTTAATTTTAAGAATATTATTTTAATTTTCTGGAGAGGTAATATATAAATTTGCATGTCTGAGCTATATAATTCTTAGACACGTTTGTGGATCATATTGGCCATTACTAATGTAACATCGCCCAGGGGACGTCTGAATATTCTAGTAGAACATCCTTTCCTTGGAGGATCTTTCCATGTCCCAATGAGATGAAATGATGGTGATAAGGGTTTGGAAATAATTTAACTTAACTTAAGTCTCACTGACCAGACCCTGGTGACTGTTGGGGTGGTTCCACTTACTGGATAAAAACCCAAGATACCATCCGGGAATTGAGCCCGGGACCCCTGGTCTTATAGACGTGTGCACTGAACACTAAACCATGGGGCTATTTACTTGAGAGATAACTTAACAGTAGTAAAAATCTCAGGAGTGGGGGACGCGACCACCCCTCCAACATCTTCTCCACCCCACTGGGGGCACCAATGAGGGGGTAGCTCCTTTCTATACCATCTGTTGTTTCACCAAACCGTGTCAACAATACCCCTCTTCACCACAAACATTAACAGGAAATGGCACGTCTATTCATAGTTATAAGCAGGAAAATTAGCTGTCTTCTTGCGCAAGCCTAACCAAATCTAAAATAGCCTAAATTTATGCAATATTTTTCTAAAAATTACCAATTGTAATTGTACTTTCAGAGTATAGTTTTGTTCAAGGTCAACTTCAAGTATGCTTCCTAATAATTCTCATTTGTATTTAGATTGGTGTCGAGTCGTCACTGTCTCGGATATATTGGCTCCTGTAGAGATGGGATACATTTTGAGAGGTAAAAAAGGATTCTCAAGACAGAATCTTTGATAGACGTGTGATTAATCTCTAGTGTTAGATTAGTGTTAGTACTCTTCGATCATCAGCTTTTAATTGTCAAAATATCTTGAACAAAATAAAAAACTGTGTAAGCTTTAAAATACTATATAATTTATGTATTGGTAAAAATTAGTTGTTCGTTATTAATTTATCAACATATTCAGGACAGGATAAGGTGGAAGTAGCTATTGACGCCAGTGCATAATCTTAAGGATCACTGATCACTGGATTAAAAATAAAACAACATATTCTAGTAACCCAAATCTGTTTATGAGTGAAATAGAATACATTTCGATGACATGTGTGGTTTTTGAAGAACTAACTTTAATCATTATCGTTATATCATTGTGTTAATTTAATTATAAAATTTAATAAATGCTACTAATTTCTAATCTATTTCTAATGTTAAAAATAATTGTATTAAATTGTTATTTGAATAAATTAATTTATTTCACGAATATTTTAAAACTATACCATAATTTACTTGTATGTAAATACAAGCTGAACATCTTTACATTTTTGTTTAGATAAGTTATTGTAATCGTGAACTATTTTGACCTTGAGATTATGATGGATATGGATGCGTTATATATCCACAAAAAAAAAAGTGGGTCAACAATTCTGTCTAACTGTCGGTCCCTTTGTATGTTTGTATGTATCGGGGAAGTATGCTGGAAAGATCTGGGTGGTTTTAGTCCAAACTTGATTTTTAGATTCTATATGTTCACAGCTTGAGGCGAAATTGTGATTTATATTCCAGGTAACTACATTTTTAAAAGTTGAAATTTTTAGAAAATTTGTGAAACTATTTTGTTCAAAATGTGTATCTGGGGAGATATTAATATGATAATTAGTATAATATATTTAAAATAAATAATTTTTTGGTTAATTTATACTGATCTTTATAATACATTTTTAAAATGCTACATTGGTTTGTTTAAAATTTCATTTGAAATGTGTTTCATATGAGTCACAAAAAATTAAATTTTACCATGACGATTATTTAAGGGTAGTTTACTGATATTTAACTAAGAAAATAATTGCTGAAAATTAGAGTCAAGGAAATAAAGAAAAAATAACAGCACAATTATTAAGACTACTATATATTCATCTCTACCATCTTCAGTAGACCTTTAGAGCATCATTCTTACAATAAACTGGTCTATCGATGATAAGTACATCAGGGTTTGAATCCCAGATGAGCATATTGAGGTTTTTTTCCCTAAATGGTTTTGCAATCTCCCTCCACACAGATACTGGTACAATTCATTTAAATGCAACCTTCCTCATACCTTACATACTCATGTAACTAGTAGAAATTCTTGTAGCCTAAGAGGGCTGTCAGGCGTGGTGCTGAATAAAAGGATTTATCTACTTAAACGATAATTAACTTTCCAACAGGTGACCTGGTGGTCTAGGGGTAAGGTGTCAGACTTCTATGCTGGCGACCGGGGTTCAATCCTCGGTCCCGGCAAAGGTTTATCTGATTACCAAACACTTCCTTCACCTCTGACAAGACATCTTGGGAATGTGGGGAATGCCAGGCCTCCACCGTGGTTCGTATTTCACGTTAAACTGTAGGTCCTTCATTTCATCTCACAATCACCCTACCATTACACATTAGCGTAAGTGCGTATAACCCGAACGGGTAGTAAGACGCGGTGCTAATAATAATAATAATAATAATAATAATAATAATAATAATAATAATAATAATAATAATAATAATAATAACTTTCAAACAACTGCAATCCGGTCTCTTTGCTCAGATTTATCTGATCACCAAACCCTTCCTTCACCTCTGACAAGACGTGTATTAATCACATCTTGTGAATGTGTGGAATGCTAGGCCTCCACCATGGTTCGGATCCCACGTTAAACTGTAGGTCCTCCATTTCATCTCACAATCACCCTACCATTACACTTTAGCGTAAATGCGTATAACCCGAACGGGTAGTAAGACGCGGCGTTAATAATAATGATATTACTTTGCTAATGATAATTTAACACTCCAATAACCACAAGCCTGTCTCTTACTTTGTCAACTAAAATTTATCATTCCAATAACCACAATCTTGTCTCTTACTTTGACAACGAAAATTTATCATTCCAATAACCACAATCTTGTCTCTTACTTTATAAATGATAATTTATCTTTTCAATAACCCAAATCCTGTCTCTTACTAAAGAAACAATTTATCTTTCCAATAACCTAAATCCTGTCTCTTACTAAAGAAACAATAATTTAATTTTCCAATAACCACAATCCTGTCTCTTACTTTGTCAACGAAAATTTATTATTCCAATAACCACAATCTTGTCTCTTACTTTATAAATGATAATTTATCTTTCCTATAACCTAAATCCTGTCTCTTACTAAAGAACCAATTTATTTTTCCAATAACCACAATCCTGTCTAGTACTTTGTAAACGAAAATTTAACTTATCAATATCCGCAATCACCTGCCTCGGTGGTGTAGTTAGCTAAGGTGCTAGTTTCGTGCTGAGCTAAACTGTCGAGGACTGGGAGATCAAGGTTAGAATCTCAGTCGGGTGAACTGGGGTGGTTTTTCCTACATGGGTTTCTACCCTACTTCCACGAAAATGCGGGTTCACTTCCTCTGAGTTAAGCCTTCCCAATTGCTAACCCATTAGAGTATAACCCGAACTGGTAGTAAGACGCGATGCTAAGTAAAAAAACAAAAACAATCCCGTCTCTTGCTTTGCAAACGATAATTTAACTTTCCAATAATCACAATCCTACACCTAACTACGTGAAGACAGTTTAACTTTCCAATAATCACAATCCCACGCCTAACTACGTGACGGCAGTTTAACTCTACAATAATCACAATCCCACACCTAACTACGTAACGGCAGTTTAACTCTACAATAATCAAAATCCCACACCTAACTACGTAACGACAGTTTAACTTTCCAATAATCACAATCCCACACCTAACTACGTAACGGCAGTTTAACTCTACAATAATCACAATCCTACACCTAACTACGTGAAGACAGTTTAACTTTCCAATAATCACAATCCCACACCTAACTACGTGACGGCAGTTTAACTCTACAATAATCACAATCCCACACCTAACTACGTGACGACCGTTTAACTCTACAATAAACTAACTCCTGCTTCCCGTTTCTTACCTGAGTGGGTGCTAGATGTGTCCCTAGCTAGAGAAGAAAGTTCCCGGCACTAAAGTAAGCAGCCAAGCCACTGAATAAGACAGACAACACTTCCAATCTTCATGGCGAGCAATGGCCTGAAGTCACTTAAGATCAGAGGTCATCCAATGTCGGATACTAAGCTCTAATCTTTCATTGACATTGCTCTCGGATGTACTAGTGGTCCTGAAACTATCGCCTTTTAGAGCTGTATTGTAATAGTAGGGTAAAAATATTTTATTGTAGGACTGTACCGTTTTTTTTGGATTGTTGTGCTTTTATCTTACAGAACAGGGGGTAGCACACCCACAAAAACTGGTTTTTAACCAAGTACTTCTTTTCGAATTAAAATAAATACAATTTTGTATTGAACACAGCCAGCAAAAGAAATATCACCCTTAAGTTTGATTTATTTGATAGTTGAGAGTTTGATGTGGCTACCAACCAAAATCCTAAATTTACTTACAATCATTACATTCTAAAAAATAAAAAAATAAAAAACTAGAACGTGTGTATTTGTCTGTACAAACTGAGTTCTTCTTAACTTTTCTTTGTATGCTGGAAATTTAATATGAAACTAATTTTCTTTTATATTTTAAATTACTTGATGCAGCTCAGTGTGATCTTGAATTGGAAATGGAAAGGTAGTTATTTAAATTGTTTAATGTTTCAACTACTTTTCCCTCAACCTCGATTATTATTTAGGAGGGAAATATTTTGATATTCAAAAAAATCGAATTCTATATTTTGATGGATGTCAACGTTTAATGACCCCCCGAACCCAAAATTATATTTTCAATACCGTCTGTCTCTCCTTTACAGGGACTAGGGCCGACATTATTTTACCGTACAGGTCAAATCTTGGTTTCTGTGGTTTTCATAATGCTCCTTGGAAGGATTTCTGATCCTATCTTTCCATCCATAGAACTATTGGTTGTATACTTAAGAGTTAAGAGAAAGAATAAATTTTATCAAAATAGGCTCAAACGATATTTACAATATTCCGTATAGAAGCACTTCTTAACATTGCAAACAAAACGGATCTCTCAATCTACAATGAAAACTACTTTAAGGGCACTTTACATAGTCAGAAATTTCCAATTTTTATCACATTTCAGCAACTATTTGAAATACTTTTCATTCCAAAGTTGTAGTAAGATAAAAAATAAAAACTTTTATAATAAATATATTTGAATCAAACAATTAATTTCTGAGATATTAGCAAATATATATTATTTTATTTCACATATCTTATGACATTTTAGTAAATATCTGAATTCTATGTAAAGGAGTGGGAAGGTATGTGCGGTGCACCGTAACACTCATTTTTACTCTACCTACTTTTTTTTTGTAACATATTTAATATTTTTTCATTATGCCTTTTCTAAATAAATTATAGCCACCATTTATTAATATAAACAATTATGATGCAATAAAATAAGCTACAAATACCTGGTAATTCTCTTGACAAAGGATGTCTACTGCACTAAAGAAATTGGGTCGAGGATCGCTATGGCCAGGGGAGATTTCAACAAGAAGAGGTTAATGCTGACCAGCAGGTGAAGTTTGGAACTGAGGAAGAAACTGATGAAATGCTACATTTGGAGCATCGCACCATATAGAGCAGAAATTTGGACTCCCAAGAAGATAAAAAATATATAATTGGGGAGATTAAAAATGTGATGCTGGAGAAGACTTGACAAGATCAGGGGACAGACAGGGGGACAAATGAGCAAGTCTTAAGAAGAGTGGGTGAGAAGATAACCATTTTGGATGTGATTCTTCAGCGAAAAGCAAACTGGATATGACACATATTTAGGAGGAACTGTTTCCCACACGACCTCATAAAAGGAAAGGTTGAGGGAAAGATAAACTTAGGAAAAAGGAAGATTCAAAGATTGGTTGACTTTAAGGAAGTAAGAAAATTCTGGGAGCTGATGGAGAGGTGCATTGAGGGTCAAAGCTCACTGACCAAAGGAATCGACCTGTTTTAAGAGAGACCATCTTATAATACTACTAACTGATGCACCTGTAGATATTTCCTTCATTATGATCACCGTGGGATACACCAAACAAAATACTATATTATAAAATGATTTCAGTAATAATCATTATATTTGTAGTAAGGAGAAATATTAATTTATAATATAAGGAACGCACTTGGATGTTATAATTACTTAAATCGATTGGTATAACTTCTTTGGTCAATAAAATCAAGATAAAATAAGAAACATGACGTGTAAGATAATTTATTTAAGTAAAAACCTAATAAATTATCTTGCACGTCATGTTTCTTATTTTATCTTGATTTAATTGACCAAAGAAGTTATACCAATCAATTTAATTAATTGTAACATCCAATTGCGTTCCTTATATTATAAATATATATCTATATATTATAAATATACATATATTATAATATTAATATATATAATATAGATTAATATTAATATATATTTATAATATATAATATATATTATAATATTAATATATTATAAAAGTAGTACACTCAATAGTACTACTGATACTGGAAATATTTCCATAAGAACGATAATGAAATACAGACAATATAGGAGACTAAACTATAATATAAAAGTGATAGGATTCATTATGTATATATACATATATACACACACAAACTATTGCCTTCAATAGACAAGATTCGGTGGAAACAATAGTACTTCCTGTCAATAAAATTGTTATTTCTAGAACAATATTGGCGAGTTGACATAACACATACACATTAGCCTGTAAATGTATGGTGTTAATTATATTATGCTAGTTCATGGGCTAGTTCGCGAAATTGTAATTCATATGTTCTAATATACAAGTAAAATTATTGACCAAGATCCATTTATTTATTCCCATGGTCATAACGGACGCTGTGGGCCATTAAAAACACAATCTTCAAAAGGAGATTACACCAACATGTGAATGTAAAATTAATGTAATTTGAGAGAAGTTTTGAATAAAAAATACTCTTTATTCTGTAAAAAGGAAAATAAGAAATTTTCTTTATAATGTTGTTGAGTGTGGGGGGATGAAACATGACGTGCTGTACTTGACCTAACGAAATAAATATTAAAAAATAATTAACGTGTACAGAGTAAATTTAAATAAGTTTGCTAAATATAGCCATTGAATTTTCATGTTAGCTTAATTTTTAAGTGGTAAAAATTATTATAAGAAAAAAAGAGAGTTTTCTTTCCCTCTTATCATTGATTACATTTTACTATATTTTTAATTATAATATTTATGTATTGATGATATGAATTCTGAGTGATAGTCACATGTCACATGACTTGACATACAAACATATGAGTTACAAATACATTGCATATGAAGGAAGTTTTACTAAAATTGGTAATGGTTTTAAGCCATGATGAATGTCATTGTTGCCAACTTCTTACTCTCGTTTTCATAATTAGTAACAAACAAACACTTCATACATAAACTTATACTCATTTGTTTGAAATGAGGGAGGGATGTTATTTGAGTAAATGTATCCACATTTTTATTACGTTAAATTAGTTTTATTTTGGTAAAGTTAACTACTCTTTAAAGAAATTACAATTTACAATTATTATTAGCTAAATCGTTCTGGAAAAAAAGATAAAATTACATGAATATTTTAAATATTATTATATGAAGTATTGGAATATTAAAGTGTTAAATATTTTTATCAGTTCCTATTAAAGGTGTTATAGCTATCTTAGATAGTATTTGTTTATTTAATTTCTCAACAAACTCATTTAACTATTTATACATTTTAACAATTATTACAATAACAGTGATAATAAGGAAAAAATTATTTAAATAATATTTCCACTTATTCCTCCTAATATATTTACTAATTATTTGTGACAATGCACTCTTATGCTTAATGGTACTAGCCTATATAAATTAAACAATGCATTCGTTTTAATACTTAGAAGTAATAATAATTAAACAATTAAAATATCTTGTTAAGATAAAAAGTTAGATTCTTTTAGATTTTTAATAGTGAACATATTTTTTTGTAAGGATGTAATATATTAATAGTTACAATATAGTTTTACTGTAAGACATTAATTGTGGCAAATGTATCACTTTGACACAAGAACTTCATAGCTATCGAATGGAATCTCTTTGCCTCCAAATGGAATGTAACACATCCGATGACTTGGATGGATCTGAAATAACAAGAATAAGGATAATTAGTTTAGTAATAACTACGATCAATAACATACAAGCTAAATTCTCAGTTACAGATAGTTAAATGAACAAGAGCCAACCTTTTAAGGGGATTCATACTCCCTCTCCCCCTCAAAATTTCCCAAAGTTTTTAATATGAAGCTTGCAGATGGCCTTGTTTCATATTAAAAATATCTTGTAAAGATATTCACTCTTAAAAAATTAGCAAAGAAACACCACTACAAATAAATTTTATAGCATTATTCTGGTAGGAGGTACAGTATGAGATAGTTATTAAAGTTACTCAACCGATTTAATATATTCACACATCAAATTATTTTATTTGTAGCTCTCAATTTTGATAGATATAATCAATAGCTATAAAATAATACAGTTAATATATTAAAATGCTATCATTGTTGACAGCAAAGAAATAGGATTACATTTTCCAAATTGTTCTTTCAACTAAAATCGGGGTATAGAGGCATTCAATTTCTAAAAGTAATAACGATTGCGAGTTACCTCAAATATCTTCTATATGGTAATAATATTTAAAAACAAAATCCAAGTGGTGACCACACCAATTATGTTCTAAAGGGATCCAATTTTTACAAATGTGTTGTGTGAAGACATCTTTCATAGTGTCTATAGTCATTTAATTAAAAAAAATTGATTGAAGACCATTTCAAATATCCTCAAAGGTTCAGATTAAAAAAAATCTGGTGAGAGACCACTTCAAATAACTTCAACCATCTCAATATTGAAAATTAAAAAATAAATCAGGCAATGATCACTCTAAATAGCTTCTAGGGTATTACAAATTTCAAAAAATACTGGATGAGGACTATTTCAAATAAATTCAAGGGAATATAGTTTAAAAAAGTATCGGCTTATCACTTCTTCTTCTTCTTATTATTATTAGCACCGCGTCTTACTACTCATTCGGGTTATACGCACTTACGCTAATGTGTAATGGTAGGGTGATTGTGAGATGAAATGGAGGACCTGCAGTTTAACGTGGAATCCGAACCACGGTGGAGGACTGGCATTCCCCACATTCACAAGATGTCTTGTCAGAGGTGAAGGAAGGGTTTGGTAATCAGATAAATCTGTGCCGGGACCAAGGATTGAACCCCGGCCGCCAGCACAGAAGTCTGACACCTTACCACTAGGCCACCAGGTCACCTATCACTTCTTAAAATACCTTATAGAAGCATAAATATTTTCAAAAATTTGCTGAATGAGATCTAATCCAAATATCCTCTAGGAATACTCAAATAATAAAAACAAATGGGTCTCACTATTTGGAATAGTTATTAATGCGTATAAGATTTTTAAACACCCTGAAAAATAAATTCTCCCCACGCCTATGATTAACACATTAATATTTATTACATGGTTTAGCCCTGAGTGTAAGCTATCTATAGACAAATGAAAATGATTAATCGTCCACACTCAAATAGAATATTTACTGGCTGGCCAGTTTAATTAATAAGATTACTAATTAAGCCATTTATTATTGGTTTTTCTGATGTAACAAGACTTGCAAAAGCAATACGTACCTAATGAATATAAATGAAGGAAAGCATGATTTATTTTAATTTGTATATAATATTGAAATCCGAGCTCTAAAAATAGAGGGATTCAATACATAAATATAAACAAAACCTACAGTTAAAGAAAAATAAAATAAAATAGAGAGGAGCGCGTAGAGTGAATATCCTAAAATTGTGAGTTATAAAGTGCTGGACACTTAACATGTCCTCAGCGCACGCAGCTCACTCTTTTGAGTAGCGGGAAACTACGGTCCACCTTCACAGGTTGCATAACATAATAATATGTAAAAAGGTCGAAGGCTAACAAAAGAGTTTTGGACACTGCGCTTTTTTAGACATAGGGATAATATGGCATAACTATGCTATATAATTATTTCAAGACTTAAAATCTTTTAGATTTCATTTATGCCAAACTTTATTAAATAACAATCATATAATTGAAAAGCATTAAATTGTTCTTTGTATATATCATAGTCGTGAGTGACCAAATATTATCAACATAAATAAATACTATCCAATAAAAACATTGTTCCATAAATATTTACTATTTTCCTTCTAATCATTAAGTTATTTATTATTGTGTACCCTAAAAATATTACGTCAATATAAATATTAATGCATAACCTTAATAGACTTGAATATGATCATACTTAATACCGTAGATGATCTCTCCTAACTAACACATTTTTGTACCTGTTGCAAAAAGGCAACATGTTAATAAAAGTTTTAGTTCCATCAAATATACATAATGTCGCTACCATTTAACATGTAAACTAATAACCTAATTGCAGAACTCAAAATTACCTTCGCATATGTCATAAACAAGGATAATAGTACAATTACAAATATCGAGGATATTTCTTAACTTTACTCCTTATTTAAGTTTTCGTTACTATTTTGACACAAAAGAGATTAACAACGCTATCATAAAAGTTACAATCGAGAAACTAGTAAAAAAATATAAAGTTAAGTTGATATATACAATACTCCAGTGCAATACTCCATTCTACTAATATACTAAAAATCTTGACATCATATTTCTACACTTTCCCACCTTAATGTTTGCCAAATCCAAAATGCAACACCATTTGCAATTGAGACGAAATAAAGTTAATTTTGAAAAGTATGACTACTAAGCATTATGGATAACATCAAAAGGTTCTGATCTAACAACACTCTCCTTTTTTAATATTTACTATACTCATCTAAACAAAATACTACAGAGAAACAAATAAAGTTAATTTGTTTAGTATAAAGTTCGCGCATAATGCCTAATATCAATAACACAGAAAATCTCTGACTTAACAATACTCTCATTTTAAAGTAAATCAAAGGCGAAGGTTTATGCAAGTAATTTATAAATTTGATAGACAAAGACCAAAAAAGAATTTTGAATAGTTACAATAATTTACATTTAAGCTGAAAATGAATTTATTCTTACATTATCATAATATGTCCGTTACGCCGACGCTTAGTCCTACATGGTCCCAGCTACGTCCAAGAGTGACGTCTTCCTCGACGGGTGGTCTTTTATATGGTGCACACTCGTCGAACAGGATAGGCACAGGGGAAGGGAGCGCGCGCGGCCGAAGAACATTATATATTATTCTGGCAAAGCTTGGCAGTTACCATCTTCTTCTCGTATTTTCATTTCTTTGAAGTTGGGCGGATTGATTATGGTAGTGGTGGTGGTGGTGGTCTCTAGCGTCGAGATGCGGCACTAGGCTCAGTCTTGGTAGTTTCTCGCGTGTGGTTTGTGTTGTCAGATGTTTGTTGTTCTAGGTTCTTAGTCAGGTCGGTGATATTGGGTAAGTGATGTTTATGCTTAACTGGGCCCATTATTTTTTACTTGGAGCAATAATTGCTACAATATACAATGTATATTCTTATTAAAAATTATTGTGTGTCGTATATATTTTCTATTATCTGACAAATTAATTTTTTTTATATAATGGTTATCAAACAGACCAAAGTAAGCTGAGTTATTTATGAATATAAGTTTTTTCCTGGGTTGCTTAGAAGTAAGCCTCAAATACGATGACCGTTGATAAATAAATCAATGATTGCCTGTAAATTCAATATTAATACGAGAAAATATAATATTACTAAGCCCGCTTGTAAAATATGTTTTGTTACTAAATCCTAATAGCTTTTATTTTTAGATATGATTTAGCAATCCTTACATCTCATTTATAATTTTTTTATAAAATCAAAAATATCCAACTAAGTAAAAAGTTTATTAAATTATTATTAAATGAGATGTTTTTTGCTTTGCTAATTCCTTAATATTTTTTTGGATCAGTTACACAAAGTTTATTATACAGCGTCATATTCGTTAATTAAACATTCTATAAAATAAATGATTGTAATAATTTTATTTGATTAAAATGCTTATATTTCAAGTGAAAATATTCAAGTTTTTTTTAGATACACTTTCTTAGGAAAATGGGCATAGTTTAACAACAATTTGAAATATTTATATTAAAATTACTATGTTTAAACCATTTGAGAAATTAGATAGGTACTAATAACTGAATGATAAATACATTTTATTCCTTCCACTTCAAAACCTAGCCCAAGTTAGACACGGACTCGTGTGCTTGACTTTGTGATGAGAAGAAGTAGAGCTAACGGGTTCATGAGGGATATTTATTCTAAACCCAATTTATTATCATTTTTAGATACTAATATTGGGGTAGTTCACTGAAAATAACCTCATCACTTAAGTTAATATACTTTCATATCCAAACAAGACCAAAATAGCAATAAATAGTTTTGGAAAAATACTATTACCTTCACCCAACCTGTTGCTACTTTAATCATAGTAAGACTATAAATACTAATCTATTGTTATAGTTTTGTAAAGTGTTATATTTTATAAATTAATATTAAAAACTCATTAAGGATATTATTAATTTAATCACACAAGATAATATTTAATAAATGTAAGCTATATATAAAATGGCAGGAGAGTAGAGTGATCTCCCAATTTATCCAGAAAAATTCAAAATTTGGAAATTTTAAAAAGGGGCTTTAGGATATGGGGGTCTATAATTAGAAAAAAAGCTTTCTATATAAGGTAGATAATTAAAATATGGCAGTCAGGTAGGGAGAAAACCCCAGATAACCAAATTAATCGTAAAATTTAAAACTTCTCAGAGAGTTGAAAAATGATGGTTGAATGGGGGTTTCAACATTTACAAAACTAATAGAAATAACAACTAATTCTTAGTGTGGTAGAAATCTCAAATCTTGCCTGGAGGTACCACTCCAAAATAAATACCAAAATCTGAAAATTTCAATTTATTAAATGGAACTCCAGGAAATTGGGAAAAATGGGGGGAGCTATACATTTTTTTAAATGCGAAAGAAAATTTAAATTTAGCAGAAGGCTGTACGTACAACTCCAGATAAATAAATATTTCATAAAAATTGAAAATTATAGGCTGGTGGCCATAAGGTATAGGAACCACTCCAAATAAGGATAAATATTTGAAATATTTTTAATTTGAAAACTGGACTCCTAAAAATAGGGATGTGGGGGTGGGAAAAGAAGTGTACAAGTTAATGACCACTCCTATTATTAAGTGTAAACATATAATAATTTAAATTTCAAAATTGGTCTCCATGAAATAAGGATGTAAAGGGGCGCAAGGGAAGGGTGTTCCCACAGAAAAACACTTTTAAGTGAGATAGAAAATTTTAATTTACCTTTATTATAGAGTCTTCAATTAAAATATATAAATAAAATTGAAATATTAGTTATTTCTAAAAGGGGGCTTGTGAAATGAAGGGTCACAAAATTTCCAAACCAAAATAATTACCTTCTTAACATAGTGTTAGATCTTTTTACATTGGTCAGGTGGTTAGGCTTGTGAGGACCACCTCAAACAGTATAAAGGTCTGAACATTCTTAAATTTCAAAATGAAGGAGAGGAAAATGAGGAGGGATAGTTCCCTTAACATTTTCAAAGATAATCTAATAAAAACTTTCCGTGGAGGTAGAAAATTAATATTGAAAATTGCCTTGTCAGTGGATTGCTTTCATTTGTGCACTTAGTTTGTGTACTAAGATATATTTGCTTTTATTTTTTATTTTTATCAATAGACATAATAAGCTCAGGATTGTAGACATAGGATCTATCATAATGATGGCAGCTGGATCTTGAACATCCTATTTGGATATAGTGTGATGCGGCACACCCGTGCGAATAACGTGTAAAATGGTTAGTTTTATCTAGTAATGTTTAATTATTTTACTTAATAGCATATAATTATTATATACAATTTTTAATTAGATTTTTACCATCGATAGTAGGCATGACGCTATCTAAAGGCTTTATGACTTAATTTGTAAAAAGTCAATAAAGTTAAAATATTGAAAGTGTACAAGTGAAAAACAATTAAAGACTCATTAGACTACACACATTTTATATCTCAAACCCTACAAGTACCCCAACAAATAATTTTCGTTTTAAATTAGTTCAAATAGGACAGAGACTTCCTTAAACAATAATATAAAGTTCATCAGAAAGGTATTATAATTGTCTGGCATCATCAACTCATTTTGTACTAAAGTTGGAGTTTGACTCTTCTTTTCCCTGTTCCCTGAATAAATATACATATAAATATGATTAATTCTTTTAACATTTATCCTTTTATAACACCACTCTTGATTGTAAGCCACACGCACTTGTTATATGCAACAATTTCATTAACTTACTTTTCCAGGAGTGAGTGTCCCATTATGAAGTACTCGTCCTATAAACAAGGGCTCTCCAGAACTAGTCCGACCGGCCTCGATAGCTCCGTAGGGAACATGTCCATGTGAGGATCGCTCCCAAGCGACGTTAGAGCAACAAAGAACCTGCGACACACCACACATATTCTACATTATTAGGTTAGAGCAACAAAGAACCTGCGACACATTATTATCAGTGAGATGGTCACAAAAATAGTTTCAAATAATACAGCATGGATTATAATCATACAAATTAAACATTTGTATTTGGGATATTTTAAATGTATATTAAATAGAATGGTAGTAGAATAGTATAAGCATAAATTAAATGATTAATTTTATCAATAATTCACCCGAAACAATTAAAACAAAGGATACGACACAATCGTAAATGCTTTCTCTGGACTGACAAAAATAATAATTTTTTAATATATTCATATTATATTCCTCAATCCAGAAATATCCAAACTTGAAAACTAGAATGCCTTATACATACCGCTGAAAATTATAGGCTAGATGTAACAAATTGGATTTATCTTAGAACAATTCATTAGACAGTTTTAATAACGCTTGTATTAATATATTATCAAATTTTAAAGGTAGTACATACATAACACAACATTATTCAAAACAATATAAACACACCCGAAACATTACTCTGTATAAATTAATAGGTTTTTAATATCTCTGCATTTAAATTTCTCTCCATAAAAACAAAAAACAAATATAATTTCTTAAACTATGTCAATGTGCATGGATGTTGATGGTTGTTTATTTTTTCGGCCTTTGTAACAAGTTTCAAGTAACAGGTTCGATCAAATGGGAGAATACTCACCCTCTGCCCTGTTGGACTCTAACTCCAGCGCATTTGTGCCATGACTTCCTCTCTCTAGCGCATAACTCCACGGACTGAACGGAGGTGTGATTAAACTCTCTGCTCAACAAGAAAGCCAGGAATAACAAGCGCAGGCGACACTAGTTATTATTTCCGCTGCCTGAACTATTCCACCACTTTCTACTAGTTCCCAGGGTGTCCGTGATATTTCCCCGCGCTGTCCGGTCTCCTCCCTTCCACTCCACTTTCTCCTCCTTTTCCCCTCTTCTTCCCCTACTCAATGGGGGGCATATCAGTTTGTGTACTTACTATATATTGTGATGTTTCGTTAGTATTGGTACTCATTGACTCATAGGTTTACAAAAGGTGAGAGCCAAAAAATTAAGCTAAGACTTAATTATATTAAACTAAATTCTATCTCGGCTTAGTAAGTGGGAACCTCTTCAGAATAGTTGATTCGGATTTATAAATTCTGTGAAACCTAACCATTGATCATATGTGAACTTATCTTATATTTCAGCTGCCAGGCGGCTAACCTTTGGTTGCGCTCTTACCGCCTTTCTGGTTAATTGTTTGCATCATTAGCTAGGGAACATATTTTAGGGTTATTAACTTTGATTGTATATTTATTTTTTATTATTATATGAGAAGCTCACATTTAATTGTTTACATTATGCATGTTACCTTGGTTACCTTGGCTGTCTTAAGTGGTCAAAAGGGAAGCTGACCGCATTTACTTTGTATAAGTTTATGCCTTTATATATTTGGGATTCATTGTTAGACAGGGCACTTAAATCCAACACTGTTCTTTCATTAAGATGAGCAGGAACTTATTCATAGTGGTAAGATATTTTCTTGATGTTCTACTTTATCTAGTGCCTCTATTTGCGTCAACAGAGGTGGGAGAGGAGAACTTTATTATGAATTTTCTGTGTGATCTTGGAATCCTGTGTTATTATAATGCCTAGAATGTTGACGCCATTATAGGCGATCTCGTGGATATCAAAGTCTTCATCTTAGAACACTCTAGTCTCTATATATATAATTAGTAATGTAACGTCCTTGTTTAATATTGATATTCTCCACTTTGGGCAATCACGCCGATATTTAGATATTACACGATATTACGGTTTAACATTACATTATCTGGCTTTGAACATTCTAGCCAATTTTGGTAGTCATGAAATATTATGTTATATATTAGAGTCTCCGTCTTTGAACATTCTAGTCGATTTTAATATTTTATGAAATATTATATTTAATATCAAAGTCTTCAACCTTACACGCTTTAAACAATATTACGATATTTATAATTTGTTACTGTATATGAACCATTTCTCTTATGTCCAATAAAATATACTGTTATTCTCTTATTATTTCTCTAAAATGGTTGTCACACCTTCTAAATGTTGATCTCTTATATCAAACATCAAGCTATATTTGTTTCCACCCAATATATTTATAGTAAACATTAGTTAACTATCTCTTCTCATAACTCTGAAGTTTTAACTGGAGATTACTTCAAAACTCAACGTGGTTTACTAGTACAAAGCTTTAAGATGAAATTAAAATATTGGTCCTAAACTAAATACATAAATATCCTCAATTTTATTTTTGTTCACTAGTTGACTAGTTGAAACACTCCTCTACGTCGTAACTACATTTGATTTGTAAATATTTTACTAAATAAATATATTTAATATTTATTTTATTCTACATGACTAGTAGCTTTTGTTCACAGTTTTGGTTTGACAATTCTTATATATAATTGTTTGGTTTAGAACGTTTATAAAAACAGAAATAACCAATTACCTTTCAATAAATTCGCATTTATATTGGATTTTTTTTTGCCTTCATTGGTCTGTTATTCAAATTTTTTTCGTACTGCGTTACCAGTAATTAACTTACTTTTATTATGAAAAATTAATTTTAAAATATTAAAGTGATTTTTTTTTTCAAATTAAGATTTTGATTTAAATATATTATCTTAGCAACGTTTAAATATTTCAACAAACAACATCTCGCTTCTGTGGTCACGTGATTAACGCGCTACTCTCGCAGTAGGTTAGACATCCAATGACGGAAAGATCAAAGTTCAAACCTCAGTCAGGTGTATTGGGAATATTTTTAAAATCGTTGTGAGTACACTTCCTATAAATATAGCCTCCCTAATCCTTAATCTATAAGCGTAATTAGTACAGTAGCGTACTACCCAAACAAATAGTAAGACGTGGCGCAATAAAAAAGTTTTAAAATTATCACGATGATGATTTGTATTTTTTCTTATAAAGCTGCTAGGGACGACCAATACATGGAGCCTACCTAGTTAGTTCCACCTAGCCTTTCTTACTAATCCTGTTCTCAACAAAAAGTGTTTTTTCTCCGAGTTCTGAGTAACCTGGTGGAGGTGGTGGATGTTGGGTTGAACCCCAACAGAAACCAGGTCAGGTGTACACGAGAGACAGACGGGCCAACAAGCTCGGAACAGGGTCTGGCCAGTTGGCTGAGAGTGAGAGTATTGGTAGACTGGCCAACAAGCTTAGAACAGTGTCTGGCCATTTGGCTGAGAGTGAGAGGGTTGGTAGACTGGCCAACCAGCTTGGAACTGTGTCTGGCCATTTGGCTGAGAGTGAGAGGGTTGGTAGACTGGCCAACAAGTTTGAGCAGTGTCTGGCCATTTGGCTGAGAGTGAGAGGGTTGGTAGATTGGCCAACAAGCTTGGAACAGTGTCTGGCCAGTTGGCTGAGAGTGAGAGGGTTGGTAGACTGGCCAACAAGCTTGGAACAGTGTCTGGCCATTTGGCTGAGAGTGAGAGGGTTGGTAGACTGGCCAACAAGCTTGGAAC